>QNGE01004155.1:56175-67212 GCA_008508345.1 Paragonimus westermani
CTCCGTATGCCAGCTGAGCGTTTACCGTACCGGGCATTATATACTGAGGGCACTAGCGATTGGGTTAAACCGCGTGGTGGTCAAGCAACAACGTGGTTAGGAAATATGAAGACTTTGACTGCTCCATTGAGTAAAGTGGGCAGGCATCGCCTGCCTGGATGGGGTCCTCGTGATCACTCAAACCCTTGGTTAGAGACGTTATCCGAGATGGCGGTTTGTCGCAGTCAATGGCAACTCTGTAGATAACCCGGAATGCTTTGTTTCAACACTTCTGTGTCCCTCAATCAGAAGCGAAATCTAGCCCGACGCGTGGTAGCTAGAGCAAGAGAGGTTTGTTCGGGTGACACAATAGAGCAGAAACTGAAAACGGTTTCTCGGAGCAATTCGCCACTCTAAATATGAAGGCCAAAATCCCGCATGAGGTAATGCCCACAGCTGAATAGAAAGCCGTGTTTATGGATGCTTTGACAGACCAGTTCAAGCGGTGCATGTACTGGTCACTAAGACTTACATTTCCAGCGGCAACTTTAAAAATTTGGCTCACAACAGTGCCGATTCTAATAACGAGTTTGAAAGACAACCAATCAATCCACGATCAGTCAGTGCTCGTGTATTCATTTTCACGCTGTTGTACTGCAGAATACGTTGGCCGTACGACTAGGTGTTTGTCAAAAAGGATCCAGGAATATCATTCAGCTTGGACCGGAACCGGTTGCTGTAAATCAATTACTAAGCCATTGTTGCACGTGTAGCTGACACCAACCGTCGCATAGACGACAATAAAGCATTCTACAGAGTTGCCAATGCTAAACCAAAAACAGTCCGTGAACGCATTCTGACGACAGCCGAACCGATTGCAACTAGAATGCACAAATAAAATAAATTTGTTCAGTCCTTGCAGCTACTGTGGCCACAGGTCAATTACATTCAGTCTAACTAAACACAAACATTTGACCATGACCGTGTGGCTTAACATCTAGTCGACGTCCGACCTCGGCTTAACCGATTATTGTGTGGAGTCTAGTAGTATCCTGTATTATCATTCGTCAAGTCACTTCTTGTTTTTGCGGTTTGTCTCATGACACGTCTTGATAAAACCTATGTAATTGTATTAACTTGCGGAAGAATTATCAAAAACGACTGTTCGTCACATCGGTACTTCTGATCTTATGGGAATTTCCCGACATTTCGCCTTAACACTCAATTAGGAGTTCAAGTACCCAGCATCCGTCGCAAACATCTCACAACAGAACCTATCCATCGATTCGACTTTTATGATTCCACTTCTATCGACAGTTTTACACGTCCTCATTCTATCGGAATCACGAACCAAACTGCAATCATGCTCCCAGTCTCTGTGACCCTGGTGTGATACCTTCAGAATACACTACTGATCCCTATCTAGTCAGCCTCCAAACATCTACAAATTTGCAACATGGTTTGCGGAGGGACCGTCCGTGAAATTAAAGCGAAGCTTGGATTGCCATCAAAATCAGTTTTAGTACGAAACAGGACTAAAGTTATGAGCAACACTCGAATCCACTGATCACCTCGTTCGTCTGCCTTCACTGGTCGGTGGTTTGTTTGATAATGTGCCACTTGGTTTGTCTTTAGTATTGATTTTTGATCCAATACTGTTCGATTTGCTGATTATTTTGCAGGTACTAATTGGCTGCGAAATGTTTTGTTGCTATGCTTGATTGTACTAATCGGTGCCCACATCATTTGATCGCCATATTGCACGAGTCTTGGCTGACATACTTAGCTTTGTTGATTGACCCCCAGGTTCTGCCTAACTGAGTCAATAATCCGCTACAGCTCCGTCTACATTTTTTTCTTTTTTCGGTTTTTGTTGGCCCAAATATTCTGCCACTGCCTGTTGTTTTCTCGACATTAACACTGATGGTCGATGTACCCTTTAGTGTTCTTGGTATGTCTTCATTCGACTTCGATTTTCTCCACGCATGCTGCATCAAATGTACCCGGTTTCGGTGAGTCACGTCGTTGTATCTAAACATCATATCTTCTTTCGTCTTCCGTCCCGTGGACAGTTTTCTTCCACGAATGCTAATCAATAACCAGTACAGGATATACTTACATTTCTTTCCCAATTTCAAACGTCCGCAACCTTGCTGATCCGCGGTTATAATAGCATTTCTGTCCGAACACTCGTCTCATCAGGGTATTCACGCAGTAGAATGGGTGAACCAATCGTTGGACAAAGTTGAGCACTTGTGGCTGTGAAGTAGTGCCCTCGTATTTCGATTAAACAGACGCTGCATTGGGATTGCTCTAATTTCTTGCGATTGCGCGTTTCTCCTTTCTAACAGCGCAAGATAAGGGTCCACGTGAGTATTTCTGGCCTTGGGCAACTGTTTTGATCCCCTCCTTGCTGTCTCTGCCTTCTCATTCGACTGGTTGTGATATATGCTGCTAAACCGATGTACGAACTGGCTTTAAGTGAAATCTATACTAGTGAACTGCGAGATACCGGCTCTTCCGCTATTCGATGAAGAGCGAGGCGATAGAGTAACTCGCTCAATAACGTGTGTGGTAGTCGTGATCAGGGATTCAACCATATAGAATTGTTACTAGGCAGTTTCTTCCGTTAAATATATCGACCGACAACTTCCGCCACGGTCTTTCGGGCACATCATATATCACCATCGGTTCCTTCGTCTGGCGAGCATCGTACATTCGGCACACTAAGCGAATAGATGTGCAATCCCGGATTTGATCCAATATACCGGACCAAAGTATTCTTTTGTGAGCACGTCCGACACAATGGTTTACGTCTAAGATGAATGCTCTCTCGAACAAAAAGGTGTGTTGGCCTTGATATTAATATCTTGCTTGTTTTCAATATTTACCAATTTTGGGCCATTTACTCGTCTCGAAGGTTGGAACAAGCTCAGTTCATTAATAGTAAAAAGCATGGTGACCTTAACAATGTTCAGGTCATTCTGGATAAGCGGGAAAGATATCAGAGATAGTTTCTTATCAAACAAGACGGGCGTGGTGAGTTCATGTCCCTGTGTCTATTTCCAGTAGACTCAGCGAATCAGAAATTTGGGACAAATGAAGTTCACGTTCACTGTGACCTCTCAGTACAGAGTAAGAACATGAAAAATTGGTCTGGATTGCAAGTACTTGTTCCTAACTGGTACATTTCGTGAACAACGGAACAAGTCCATTGACAAACGGGTAACCGAATGGAAACACGTTTGATTCGTCAGATCAAACACAATTTTCCGCGGTGGAAGCAAGTGCTCACACATGAATCGTTGGGCTGACTTCACTGTCAAACTGTTTGTAAAAAAGTGACAATATGTCGAACATGAACACTGTCACCATCCGTAAAAATGACCGATTGAATGGTGAGTGCTGAAGTGATATAAATAGCGAGCGAGTGTAACAGGAAACTCACAACCATGACACACAACGAAACATTCCTCTCCGGGACGTTTCAATAATGTTTTGAAAGTAGCCGAGCCCTTTTGAGTAGGCCGCCATGCGACCTGGTAGATTGGCCCCTTTCGTGGCATGGTCACTATCGCACTGGTTCCGGACGTGTTCGCAGTGATGTAGTAGAGGGATTGATCACCATAGTAACTTTCGTCGCTGAGCTGAGAATGAAATTTCAGAATAAGAAACCATACGAATGTGAACGGTTCGTGGTGTACAAATGATTACAGATAAAAATTGGCCCAAAAGTAGGATATTACCCATGAGACTGTCCCAGTTTGACGGATAAAGAACTTGATCTTTGATGGTGGCCGAAACAGACAACTGGCTCAGTCAGCAGCAACCAGTGACCAATCACAAAATGCAATAAATCAATAAACCGACAAGATGCTGAGGAACCGTGATGAAGGTCAATTTGCGATGTAAGGGGACTCCACAGAGGAGAGGACACAGTAAAGTGACTTATGTGAAACAAACCGTCCATTGAAAGCCTAGACTACCGAGGTACGATCTATTGAGAAACGGTGCTCAACTTAGTGACCACAAATAGGTAGGGAACCAACGGGAATGACCACACCGGGCGATCAATAAGTTTCAGTAACCACCAAGGAAACGTCAATTTCCATTACAGCAGAACACACTGATGAGAACCTAGCGGTAGTTTTTGGGTTCCGTTAGAACGCCAATGAACGCGGTGTTCCAGACCGGGACAGGTTACGATTTACGGTTGTCTATTACCAAATTTAAGCATTTCGTACTGAAAGCGTAACCGAATCAATTGCCCCTCTTTTCATCTAATGTATGCATTGAACAGTCAAAATCTTCCACAATAAATGATAGGGCACACTTTGTAATGACAGTGGAACATTCACAAAGTTGCAATTTAGTGATAGCATACAGGATTGTTGTATCACCACTAGTTTACACCCCCGTTAAATAATTTGAATCCCTCATACTGCCGGTATCAATCATGGGCGTCGATCAAACCAAATCATGGCATTGACCCACATACAGCTGTCTACTGGCAATAGGAAGAATGTGATGTTGGGGGTAGCAAATGCAAGTTACACAGCATGATGAATGTGGAAAATCAATGCGGCCAATGGAGAAGTGATCGAAGGTTGGGAAATCATACTATCATCCAAAACTGTGAAGATCGTACTCACTGTGTGTGTCGGATTTTTTTCACCAGAACTGGGTCTCGTCTTGTCGACTGCTGGATCATTGACACAGTTACGAGAAGGTTTCCTTATTGCTTCTGCTGTCATGTAGTTCACATCGTGATCCACCGAAATAGCCGCAGCCACAATTGTAACGAGAAGGCGTCCAATAAAGCACAATCTTTATTGTACCAATCGCCAGTCACATGCAACGCGCGCTCTCTCGTTTATGAGTCATAATTCCAACCCACAACACCCCCCGGTTTCCGTTCACACGTCGTGTGCACTTCTGACCGGTTTACGTGTGTGATCGGCGCCTTCTATCGGGGGGGGGGTTCTGCCTGCCATTCCTCGTCTGTTTGTCCGATTTCCTTGCGCAAAGGCTCGTCCGGCTGCTCGTGCTGTCCGCCATCCACCCAATGTTGGCCTTGACCGTATTCCAACATCGTGTCGAGATGTTCCTCTAAATGTTGGAAAAACCACGCACGCCTCCGATCTGGCCGTCCGTCGTATTTCGCTTGCCCTGCCTCGCCCGTTCGTCCGATCCAGTCGAGAGATGACTCAGTCGGTTGCGCACGTTGTTCTTGATCCGATCGCAGCAGGATTTTGAACATAGCTCCCCAGCGTTGAGGTATTCGGCCGAGCGTTCGAAAACTCGCACCTCCGACCTGACAATCCACCACACAATGTCCTCGTTTTCCACGGTGCGCGAAGCAATCAATCGTGATAAAGCGTCCGCTTGCCCGACGCTGGTTGTAGACTGGTACCTGATGGTAAAATCGTAGCCAAGGAGCATAGTTACCCAACGCTGGATTCGGTTCGCCGTATACACTGGAATGCCTTTCTTTGATCCGAAAACTGCAAGCAGCGGTTTGTGATCGGTCATCAGAGTGAAGTGACGTCCATACAGCATTTTGTGAAATTTCTTCATTGCGAATACAATTGCCAGTGCTTCCTTCTCCATTTGTCCGTAATTCTTCTCTGCTCCCGTTGGCGTTCTGGATGCGTAAGCTATTGCCTTTTCAAAACCATCCGGAAATCGATGAGATATGACTGCGCCAATACCGTAGTTTGAGGTGTCTGATGCTACCACAATCTCCAAGGTAGGGTCAAAGTGCGTAAGGAGCAGATCCGAAGTAAGCATAGCCTTAACACGATCAAAGGCATTTTGGTGTTCAGTAGACCAGTTCCACACTGCATCCCTTCTCAAAAGTTGGTTTAGCGGCCTTTGGATGCAGTGTATTGCATGTGGGAAGGCACTGTAGTGTCTGACCAATCCCAAGAATGACCGCAAAGTTGAGACATCAGTTGGATGAGGCATTCGATTGATTGCGTCGATATTGCCTGGATCAGGGTGGCGGCCATGATGGTCGATTATAAATTCCAAATACTTGATCGACTGCATAAACATGTTGCATTTTTCAGCACGAAGATGAAATCCAAACTCTCGAATTTGGCTGAGGACACGATCAAGTTTATCGTACAAATCATCGGGACTAGTGCCCATGACAATGATGTCGTCCAGATATGCTGCTACTCAAGGGACGTCAGTGAGCATGGTGTCCATGATCTGTTGGAAAATTGCAGGCGTTGATTTCACTCCAAAAGGCAGGCGGCGATATTGAAATAATCCTCGATGAGTGTTGATGGTCACTAATTCTTTGGAAGTCCTGTCAAATTTAACTTGCAGACAGATAGGGTTTGGCAAAACATCTGCCACCGTTGAGCTTTGCGAACAAGTCTTCAGGGACTAGAAGAGAATAATGACGGTCCTCCAACGCGGCGTTTAATCCTATAGAAGAATCTGCGCACAGTCGGATGGAGCCGTTAGCCTTCTTAACAATTACAATAGGGGCTGCCCAAGCAGAGTAATTGACTAGCTGGATAACCCCGGATTTAAGTCTGTCCAACTCTTTGTCCACAGTTGGTACAGCGGCATATGGCACATGTCGCTTTGGCCGGAAAACAGGTTTGGCATCTGCACGTAGGTTCAGTATTGCTTTCGCCTTGGTACACCAACCAAGGTTTTCCTGAGACACATCGACGAATTTGTTTACCAACTTCTCTGTCAGGTTCTGACGAACGTGAACCCGTTTGTGGTCTGCTAGTGGAGCTTGCACCTTCACATGACTGCACAACTGGCTAAGTGGCATACCCAGCAGTTTCAGACGTTCAATCCAATCTAAACCCAGAAGATTCAATTTCGAATGCTCGGTAGGATAGACTGTGCCACTTGTATGGAAATCACCGCATTCAATATCACAGTCTAACTCATCAATCAGTGCCAGTTTTTCTTCAGATGCATTCTGGGCTGAATGTTCTGTTTTCTTGTACACCGGACGGCAAATGCTCTTCTGGGTTTGTCGCGAGATCAACGTGATGTCAGGACCGGTGTCTAGCTGTAGACGTGCCGGACTGCCGTCAATTTTCACCGACAAGTACTTTCGGCGTGCAGCGAAGTTGGGGTTAAATGTGGCCAAAACGGAATTTAGCCTTGCTCTTCGTTTCTCCGGATTCTTCTGGTGGTTCCTTGAAAACGACGGCGGAATTCTGGGTGACTGAGTTGAACGGCAGCACTTCTCCTCATGTTCGAATCTTTTGCACTTCTGGCACAAAATGCCAATCACCACATTGCCAGCATGCAGTTGGGGGCTTCCATAAGGGTTTTTCGCCTTGCTTCTCGGTTCCTCGGTCGCGTGACCGCTGTGGAACGGTATGGACTGCAGGTAATCCTGATTGTTCAATCATGGCCGTGTCATGTTTCAAATTGATCAACCGTTGGCATTCCGCTGTCACAGATGCCAAAGTCATGTCAAAATTCTGGTACGAACGTCAGCATCTTGGGCGGATTGTAGACCGCAGACGAATATTAGACACTTGAACTGATCCTCTGTCATTGTCCTCAACTTTAACTTTTCACGTTCCCTGTTGACTGTACTTGCGTAAGTGACAAAATCTTCATGTTCATTGTTCACCAACTTCAGGCACTGATACCAGATGTTCAACAAGGATGACTGCTCTCCGAAAATATTCGTCAGTATCTTCAGTGTTTCTTCAAAAATAAGAGCACGAGGTTTCTTTGGCAGAATGAAATCAGTAAACCTCGAATGTTCGGTCGTACTCAGTTTGCGAAGAAGCAATCGCATTTTTCCTGCATCAGCCATGTCAACCAACTCCACTCGGAAGATATCTTCGTACCGCTGAACCAGGATTCGAATGTTACTCCGACATCGGCATCATGGACAAATTCATTGATGCTGTTCGTGATTGTTTCCACCGTTGAACCCAGTTGGACGTTCGAATTTGCTGACATCAGAGATAAGTTGCGCGTTAGTGTTTCGACTGATTTCAGTTGAGCCGCGTCGAATTCCGCCTGTTGCTGCTGCACGGTCAGTTTCATTTCCTCCACTGAAATTGTCATTTTCCGCGAAGGTTACGTGTGTAGTACCCGAGGGCGTCAGTTATTTGATCGTCCCCTTTGGCACACGGTCAGTCGCTTGACCCAAAAACGAGAAATCAGAAGAGACGCGGCTGCACCGTTTATTGGACGAGCGAGACAAAACTTAGGCCACAGAAGCTCTAGATTTATAGGACAAACGATTACCATAGATGGGCGACAGACACGAAGCGAATCAAATCAGTCAGTCACGTATGGCAGTCAGGGAGTCAGAACAAATCTCGTTACAGGGGGTATCAGAAGCTAGCCGCGAGAAAAAACACTGACCAGATAGGGCACAGGAGTTCGACCGCACACCTGCAATCTGATTGGCTGAGTGGGACCATACAACCACCCCGACCATAGCATCCGAGCTGGGCCGGCCGATCGATGTGGCGTGATGCATCCTGGCTGTCTAGTTAGGGGGATGCGCCTTCTAACACTTGCACGACGGTGGAGAGTCCAGTGGTGCCATTTAAATTCAGACGCCTAAGATAATCGCTTGTGTGTGAATTCAACGGACGCGATCTATTGTTCTGGAGACGATCTGTGACTCGCTAAAAGATTTGCAAGTTAGGCAGTACAACGTAGGATCTACACGACGCTCCGGTTTATCGGGGACACACTGACTAGGTTCAGTTCTGAAGCACTAAAACCAGAGCAGTGGATGAAGCAGAATGTCCTGTACTTGAAGAGTCCGGTGTGCTGAGATCAACTTGATTAGCAAACATGAATGCTGAGGCTACCCAAGGGGTGAAGGTTGTGGTGAAAATCTACTTGATTTACCATCTATCCAAACCTCGACATAACAGACGATTTGCCAAGGGACCAATCCAAACGTCGCCTTCAGATACCAAATCAGGGTTGAATGAACAACTTCAATGGTACATCTTCCGTTATCTGCCAAATTCCGTATTCTATATTGCACCAATCAGCCTACAGCTTGTGACTCTGCATTTGTCATTCAGAATAGTCAATGTACAGCTGCAAATTTGGGTCTTTGTTTCATGAATAACAATTACTCATTGCAAACAGTTCGAGGTCTTCTCCTTAGTTATACGACAGATTTAAATTCAAGTGCGATTTTTAGTCTGTTTCAAGTCTCCAACTCCGGGTACTATAGAATTGTATTACGGCTAGCCGTGACATTAGAAAAAAGGTCCTTGCGTATCGCTACAGTCTGGTTGGAATCTGCCAAACCGAGGCACCTTTGGATACCGTTTGATCTCTGTTATCCCAAACAACAGTGTACAATGTGTCAGTGAGTGAGTTACTGGCCAACGATTGTCAAACCTGACAGCTTCGCGTCAACGATATTTCCCGGATATCTGGTTTAGATCATTGTCGCATATGAACAACTATCTAGTTATGGTGGCGTCCTCTCTTCCATCACGAGGAATTACAGCCTTGAGCCCAAGTGGTTTGGACAGTACGATTCGGAGGGACATCGTAGGACAGAATGAACGGTAGGTGCATGATTACAGATTTACGTACGTGGTTCGCGAAGGAGCTGCGGGCACCGTAAGTCGTGGTGACGTGACCACACAGCGCTGAGATGAGTAGGACTGTGAATAAGTGAACTGTCTCGGACTGATGGGTCATCAACGTACTTCTGGCACACTGCCGGTGAAGAGACGATGAGCATAGTAACTGCAAATAAATCAGATTGTTTTTTCGTTTGTATCAACTAACGCCCGCCTTCGTTTGGCAAATCCTTTTCAGGTCAAGGAAGCCTTCTGTCTCTTCTTTTCTTTAGCCTTGCTGACGCGCCGAATAGCGGTTTTGTTGGGTTTTCAGTCCAAATCTAAATGTGTTTTTCCTCCTAATCCTATACAGAAACTGTTAAAAGGTACAGTTATTTTGAGAGTTTCTTCCCTTATACTTTCGGTACCTTTACTCCCAGACTACATCTTACCACTGAAATTTCTATTGTCGTTTTGGGAAAGACAGGGGTTTCACCTTTATAGTAGCCTACCCTAAAGCCAACTGGGGTTAGTCAACTAGATTAAAACGGTCTTACCCTACACATCTCTCGCACTTAGTCATTCGGGTTTATACCAAATACGAGATGTGTAAGTGGGGTTGCACACCATGTAGCTTGTGATGACGATTATGAGCAGGTGTCCTCTAGATTCGGTTACTGCGACAGGCTAATCTGGAAATCAATGATGGCACTTGTGTGGTGGCTGCACCATTTAAACAATGACGAGGTTCGGCGGAGTGTGTTGAGATGTGATGCTACTCTTTTGGACAATCAGAAGTGTGTGGAAAACTTAGCATCATGTATGCCTCCTGTTGGCTCTACTCGGTCGCCGATAATGGGGATAAGAAAACTTTGATCACCGATTAAATAATGAAGATAGTGATACTACCACCATTGCTACTACCACCAATAATAATAACAACAGTAGTAATAATATAACGCTACTGTCTGCTTATGGATAAAGATCAAGATGTACGTCTCGATGTTAAAACTCACAATTTTAACTTGAAAAACAAGTAGACAAAAAAGTTGACGCCAACACATCAAACTACGTGAAAATGAGTGGGATGAAGATAAGAAGGAACACAATCACATACCTTGGTTGAAGTAAGCACCAGCAAATCCGTACCACGATCGTTCCACAAAAGTCGGATCGAGTCAGTTCTGTAAAACGATTTGTTGGCGATGGGGTTGCAATTATTGTCACGCCATTGGTAAATACGCACCGCAGAGGGCTGGCTCTGATATAAAGGTATGAATGTGGAGACCGCAAATTGAGCTATAAAATCCTTAACGAACACCAGCACAACTGCTGAAGCTCTTCAATGACTGAATGCAAGTACAAATCCAACCAACCATTCAGCTGGGAGCAAACGCAATCCTCCATAACCATCCATTGTATTGATAAACAGATTTGGAATAACACGCTGCTAAATCGATTACAACACTCATGAGGAAAGCCACCCGAGGTGGTTGAAACGTAGAGTATTACA
>QNGE01004156.1:4728-20073 GCA_008508345.1 Paragonimus westermani
CATATTACAAGTTTACAATATACGTACATTGTAAACTTGTGGTAAGTAAAAACAAATGTATACATGTGGTTCTTACTAACCACACCTCAATCTACTAGCGTCTGGACAGAGCAGCTCGTATGTCATGTAGGCCATGTGTTAGATGAGTTGCACTTTTATTTTTCTGACGCTCTAAGGCAGATATTTGTAACGTTTGTGAGTAATTCCACGTTTTGATTCATTTTTTGTGCCGTCCACATCCGTAGCCTCTCTGCAAATGTACACTACCTGATTAGATTTATTTCAAATGAAGATACGCACATCTCAAAATGTCTCCGTACGTATGGGATATATCTTCTACACGATACACCCAGTAGCGCTCTGTCCAGACGCTAGTAGGTTGAGGTGTGGTTAGTAAGAACCACATGTATACATTTGTTTTTACTTACCACAAGTTTACAATGTACGTATATTGTAAACTTGTAATATGTTTCATTGCGTTCACTCGCAGTTCTTAGTACTCCGAAATGACAGGCTACAAGATTCTGGTGTTATACTGGACTTTCTACAACAAAATCTTGACAACTTAGTGCGTCCTGGAATTGGTAATGTACTTTCTTACCACTACCCTCTACATGGTCTATGCGTCGTACTTAGTGATAAAGCAAGATTTAATTATTATTACAGGATTCGACAGGTTCCTGTTCAGTTTCTACTTCTGACTCGCATGATCGACGCCGACCTCACACGGGTTGGCCGTTGGAAAACCCTCACACAGCCCGCAGCTGGCTAACGGTGGCCGACATGGGGTCCGAGCGAGCCCCACATCGCTGGGTCGACAGCGGAGAGAAAAAATGATTATTCGATGTGCCCTGAAAACTAGTGGCTATCTCACAATTCGACCTCAGTGGGTGTGGGGAAGATCAGCTGCGAATTTTTGGTTGGGCTGAGGAAATACAGGTCGTTTGTTATGCATGGGCTGAGTGGGCCGAGCCACTGGAAGTAAAATCAGTCCCAGAAAATATTGGAAGATTTCAGTGGGACTCAAAATGCGCAACGTTACTTTTGTCTGCACTCAGTGCTTTTGTGGGTTCCATTGTAATCTGTAAAAACTTGGGGAGCGACTAACAAGAAATGGTCCAACATAAGATTTCTAGAGAAAAGCTGACAGGTATCGACATGAATCAATAAAAATTCACGAAAACCTAGGTTTGTGTGTTTTTACCTGTGTCTGGTGTTCAGCCGGGTATGTTGAGCCGTATTTGTCCCATGGACGACTTAAACAGTTGTACGAAGGTAGTAGCGTCAAATTTAGTTTGATCGGCTTCCGACTTGTACAGCAGTTTATCACGCAGACGGAGTCTCATACTGTGAACTTATTCTGCGGTCGTACAACCAACGTCTTCATTAACAGCCCGTCAAGCTCTCAGCATGAAATGGGGTAAATGACCAATCCGAAACTAAGGATCTAAGTGAGCTTACAAAGTAGCCTTCCGCTGACAGTGGAAGCTCTCGATTAGACCATTTACCACCGGGTGGTATATGGCAGTTTCGATGTGATCGATCTCGATTGGCTAACTGAAGTCTTTGAATGGCGTTGATTGGGACCATTTGTCCTTGTCTGTGGTTACGGTCGGTGGGAAATCAATGTGGGAGATCCAGCCCTCCACCCACCCGCTCGACGGTTTCGGCATTCCTGTCGAAGAAGGGTATTGCAACCGGTCACCTGATAAGGCGATTTGCACACACAATAAGACTTACTTATGGTTCTTCCACGATAGTAACGGCTGGATGCTATCGTCAAGAACAAGACTGAAGCGTGCATCGGGGTTGAAAAATATACTTGGATACGTGACGGTATGTCGGTGAACTTTGCTGCGATTCCTCGTCCGTTCTTGAACGTCAGGGTATATATCTGACCATGCAGATCTGTCGGGATCCAGCTTAATAGTAGCACAAATGCTGAAACGGGATATGCAATAGAGACGAGCAAAAACGGAGTGCCTGAAGTTTACCGGCACAAATATACAAGGGCTGACTTTGGTTGTACTACATATGATTGTGCTGTCGCAGCACTACTTCAACTCCGAATATTTTTTCCGCGCAGCTGCTAATTCATACGAATTACCGCTGTCAGTTCGGTGTAAGCCACTTAACATAACCCTGGACAAAAGGTAGATTACTGTGTTTTATTATCTGCTGTGATATGTTGCACCTTATGAACTGGGAGACGTAGTTCAGTCGCCTAATTTCCCTCTGAAGACAGTGGTCGGGTTTAAAGTTGAAAGAATATATGGGTGGCTTATGGTGCGTTAGGCTAGTTAAGCTTCTGATGAAAGTGTCTAATGGCGAAAAGGTAGCCAGCGATTCGTGATTGAGTACGCAGTAGTTTACTCGTGTTTTTGGAACTTATATGTGTATACACTCACTGCATTCGCCCACCTACACCACTTGCGGCGACGCACAAACGTCTGTTGGTTTATTGAAAGTAGAGTTTGCAATACACTTATGCGTTTATTTTTACTCAACGGATCAGAGATGTGACCCATTCGCTGGTTTGAGCATATACTTCTAATGCGGAGGAAGCGTCTGTCGCACCCGGCCATGCTCACTGTGATTGATAGTGGTTGAGAGAAACCGGAAAGCGGCTGATTACTGAGTTGATTATATGCTACAAAAGCTTCAACTGTCTCACGAAACATGATCGGTGGTTCCCGTCCACCCGTTTTGAAGATTTTCTGACCATCCACATTGCCGCGTTGGAACACTGACTGACATGTTATTGTCGGAGTAAAAGGTAAATCTTTACCTGCAGACATTTTGTGAAGCTAGGTTGGTTTTAATTCTTTATTCTTTTCCTCTTGTTTTGTATTTACGCTTGCTCATTACTTTGCAACTTTGTGAACCATTGTCAAGACCGATGGCAACTTGAGCTGTTGTACCCACAGACACGGTTTGAGACTGAAGTTGGTGACAATTCTGACTGATTTTTGTGGTGTCTTATTATTTAACCTGGTATTTCAGACTTACGCTTAGTTCTACCCATTGAAGATTCTCTTATGACTGACTTCGTAGGTTGTTTCAGAGTGGAAATCTGTAAGCTGAAGGAGTGCCATCTGCGAATTAGACAGCTCACCTGGTGTTAAAGCTGTAGGAAACCTCCAGCAGGGTAGGTGTTCTGGTCAGATAAAAACCATATTCCTTAACAGGTGATAAAAACACCGGAGGATCACGTGTGTTATATGTATATATCTTCTAACTTGTCAGTGGTGTACTGATAACTTTATCAATCCATATGATCTATCTGGATTTGGTAGTAAACAAAATGTTGTAACTTAGATTGGAAAAGTCTGTTGTAACATTTCCTAAAAATAGTATGTGTATATGCTCCTATGTCAATCACCGGGATGAACACAGTGCTGTTTACCTCATTCAAGTGTACATAGTACAAACAGGGCGTGATGTGAAAATTTCTGATTAGGCAGAGGCACGAAAGATCAGGGCGATCATATTCAATGAATTAAAAGTACTTTGCTCGATTAACAGGTAAGTATTTCTATTCTATTTTGTTTTTTCTCTTCACTGTTCACCTGTTGCAGTGACTACTCATTCACACAGTCACAGCGACCATGAACATGATCGTAGGATGATGCGGTTCTGGATACTGTCCGCCGCAACGATGAAGTCAAATGATTTGGAAGAAAAATCTATGGAGATTACTAAAACAGGGTTATGTAAATGATCTGAAATCGATAGGTATGTAGGTATGCAGCTGCCCGTAGTATCTTGCTATCTGGTATGGCGTTTCTATCCCGCCGTTTAAGTGATCACGACACTCCTGACCAGGTGGGTGACACCTACCCACTTTGCCCAGCGGAGCAGTCAGGACCCTTATATTTCGTGTCCACCATGATCGCCTAGCATGTATTGATTCAAATGAGCGTAAAAAGATAATGAGTTATCAGCTGCAATGAGAGTAGTACACGGAATTGGTCACTTTCTAGTGGGACGTTGCCGCACACCGTTATCAACCCTGTCATGGTGTGCAGCAGCAAACAGAGCCAACCCACCATTATCATAGTATTAAGAATTTAAAGTTATCAGCTGATGTTTTTCTTTCAAGTTGACCACCACCCATATTTGATCGCAGCCTTCGCATTCACATAGACTGCCCAGCCAGTCTCTTTCAAACAGAAGCACTAGACTTGAGTTTTGCGCTCATTAGCGCTCGTCAGTAGTGCCGCATATCATCGCCACGGCCAGGATCTGTACTCTGGTCATTCCAATCATGAGGCAACCGTGTTAGCCACTGCGCCATTGATCCCACACTAGGCACGACCGAATCATCAAATCTAAACACTCAACCAGTCTCGCTTGTGAACAATGTTCAGGTTGCCCGATTGTCTCGATAGGAGACACAGTAAGTACCCTGTTAACTCCTATCGATAACCCTGCGATTAAGTGGTTGTTATTATTAGATGGATGTTTTAGTTATGTCGTTTACCCCCAGTTCGTTTATTCCTTTTGTCTTCAGCTTACTCATAGGTTGCCTATTAGTTTTCATTTACTTCCGCATGCCTCGCTGTGAGATTGATATAATGTGTGCATCGTTAGCTCTTTACTCAACCTGGTTAAAATTTGAAGTTTTTTGCTTTATACTCATAATGTCCCATTCAAACGTGGCTGGTTCTGTGTGCTAATGTTACCGCAGCCAGTGATTAACTTCTATTTTACGTTTGTTCGAATTAATGCGTCGTTATTGAGCAAAGCACGTATACCGTAACCGATGAGGTTGGTCGAGATATTTCTGCAGATTGCATCCTACACAACTTCACCTGGATGTTCTCAAGTCATCTGGAGATATAAGTGTTTCATTTTAGAGTACTTGATGGAATCACCGTAGGTCAGACACAGAAGGCCTTTCGATATCTTCGTCACGAACGGGCCACGCTACCAAACCGTTGGGCAAAACAGAAAGCATACGAATATATTATATAACTCTCCCTTCAGCAACAACCCATGTCTTCACTATTCTGGGTGACTTCTCATCAGCAACGTTACAGGCTGACAAGAGAGTATCACCCAAGTATATGAAAATGTCTAATGTCGTGAGCAGACTGCTTGCCATAAGGGAGGTAGTGGTGGGAATGTCCCAGTCTTTGAAGGTGCAAAGCGCATTCTCCATAAACCACTTTGGTCATCCACCTTGTTTCGTATAGTTTGTGCTTCATCAGCAGAGAGGCCAAGCAAGACAGTGTTATTCGAATAATGCCCTCAGTCAATTTGATGCCAATGAGAAACTGAATATCCATTCGTTTATTTTGATATCTGTTATTTTTCTCCATATAGTAACGCAGTCCTGGTTTAGTGCTCGTCGCACTAAGTCGCGTTTTCCCCAGGTACGCAATTATTAGACGCGAAAACCAAAAGGGCCGTTGAGGAGAGAGACCAAATCTTTATTCGACGAAATGTACAGGTGGTCTCTGATAGCGCTATAAAAGGCACCTACACGCGAAATAGCTAGAGAGGCTAGAGACCGGCCGTCGACGAGCGAGTAAACCGGAAGAATGTCACACGTGTCATTCGGGTTCGCGCCACGGTCACATGACATGTAGACAAACAATCGGACAACATGCATCATGAGAGCTTTCTTAATAGCCTAGATACAATATGCAACTATGAGTTTTGGAACTATTTTACACACCATACCGCAGGCAGGCCAGTGACATCTCCAGACCGCTACACTGGACTCTGCGAAATTGCTACCACTGTGTAGTGGATATAGCTATGCATGTGAACTGTCTCCAGTTTGACTGCGGAGAAATATATGTCATTTTCAATGGGTCTTCCTCGGTGATAGAATCTGGCATAGCTGTTGAATATATTTCCTCATCTTTTCAACAAGATTACATTTTTGTCTCTAATATATTTTGAAATCACTGTAACTAGTGGGATGGCGTCCCGGTCAGGTTTGTTTTTGTAACCAATGCTCACAGCTTATCTCATATCTACACCTCACTTTCGCTTGTCTGAGTTTAGACATATGGACTTCAGGATGTAAGTTCCCTTCGTTTTTTTCCGGTCACCTTCAGGTCAGTAGTTGTTTTCATTACGGTTTCATGACAGTTAGGCATAAATGTCAACCACTGGTGTATTGTTGTTCACAATATCGACACTTTTACCTTAATGAGAAATAGCCCAATAAAATGCAACTTTCGGGCAGACTGTTCGAAAAATATCCGTACGAACAATGTCTTCCGGAGTGCTACAAGCCTCTCGGTTAAAATGAATAGCATATACTCTAAAGGCTATCACAAATTACTGTTATTGGGAGGTTCGAGACCTTTGATTGTTCTTTAGTTATGGAGAAACCTACGTTCGTTTATTTATTCGTTTTCAGGCAGCTAATACTCAAACGGTAGTGGGGTTTGCACCGTCGATTTCCGCAGAACTGACTAAGGATATTCAGTAATCAGCAATATCCTGGATATAAGTGCACAGATGGATGCGATACACTGTAATTCCAGGTGGTGTTCCCAACCGGCGCTGTTCCCGTGATTGGTCCAGGTGATGTAACAGATGAGCCACCAGTCCAAGTATGTAAACTGTGATCCACCGAGCTGTAGACAGTTCTTTTGATAAGCTTCTTCCAAGGGAGTATAATGCAGTTAATCCCGTATAAGATGCCCGCTTTCATTCTGTGTTGTGATTTCAGTTGCTTCTGTCGACAGAACCAAAGAGACTTGATTGCAGTTATGAATGCATTTGTTAATGTTGAATGACGGTTCGCTGCGCAACACATATTTCCTTCGTGCCGTGTTAGACTAAAAGTGGGAGTCAGGTGGCCGGTGTGTGCGTTTGTCTCCAATGACGTTGGCTTAGACATACAGAACAAACTTAGTAAGAAATCTCCTACCTAAAAGTTGATCCATATGTATGATTATGCATAGTCCCATAAAAAATATGATCAACTTTCACGGCACTCGTGTCAGAAATTATCACGTGCTTTCTAGTCACTTTCAAGTGTATTGGTGCACTATGTTGTGCTACTTCAGTCGTGCTTGTAATACTCGCTCTAGTAAAAAAACACCATCTTGGGAGCATAAACATACCCCCTCTTTATTCGAGTTATAAAAATTCCACCAATCCGAGTGGTGCACGGAAAGTAAGACAAATTCACTGTGTTAGCCGTAAAAGAAGTGTATGCTCATGACTAATACCAGTGTCTTATCAAGACTATAGTAAATTGCTACCAGCCCCAGTGAATTGTCAAATTATTTCCACGAATGACAATTCACTGTCTGCTACATCATGCCTTGTTCGCAAATGATGGGTTGGGTTGGAAGTTGAAGTCTGGTAGTCTGCACATGCCTTGGCTTTGGGGTGTATAAAAACTAACTACGAAGCTCGCTTCAATGAGTAGTGCTTGACCTCTTGACTGGATTCCGAAGGACACCGAACACGTGATTGACGACGCTGTCTTCTATGGCTAAGAATAGAATTTAACAACATTCTTGTCACCAGTCTTTGTGCGTATCTGTACAATTTCCTCTTCTTTGTCCCTGCACATTTTCCCTTTTTTTGCTCTACAGATTGCCACTTTTTCTTCTCATATTGTTACTCGTTCGCCATCCCATGTGGTCATTCCGTACTGTTTATATGCATACATATATATATATGTACGAATATATAGTAAAGGCTGCTCAGTCATGATGTAAACCTACATTTCAGGAGAAGGGATTATATATGAACGCGGTTTCAAATAGCATATGGAGAAATAGGCAAACTAACCTGCCTTACGACTTTCGTAAAGTACCATTGTACAAAGACATTATCACAAGTGGATTGTGCTAAATTCAGATTTACAAGGTTCGAATAAGGACTCCATGTTAATCATTCGTACCTAGAAGCTCCCCAATTAGCAGGGAAACATCACCATATTATCTTACCTCAAGGGCAAATAAAGTGAAATTACTCAAAGCAGGCTATATTACACCGTTTGTCTAATCCAAGTTTTTTTTAAGAAAGTTTAATGGTTTTTGAACAGTGAAATCAGAAGACCGGTTTTGCAAGATGGTAATGCCATTCCGTATGTTCTCGTCAGTTGCTAACACATAACAGCGATGAAAATCAAGAATATTTTAGTTCATGCATCAAGTCAATGTATACACTGGTCTGTCATTGGTCAAAACCATGGCAGACGGAGGTTTAATGGTTGTTAATTTGCCTCCAAATCCACAAACTCGGACTTGCAAACGATTGCCCCGTCGCAAACAAACCAGGT
This sequence comes from Paragonimus westermani, assembly GCA_008508345.1. Taxonomy (NCBI): domain Eukaryota; kingdom Metazoa; phylum Platyhelminthes; class Trematoda; order Plagiorchiida; family Troglotrematidae; genus Paragonimus; species Paragonimus westermani. The sequence continues at coordinate 12,992 of QNGE01004156.1, forward strand.
CCAAAGTACTGTTCGTTAGGTTTACCTAACAAAACTTCATTGACGTACGCTAAATTTTCAGGTCAGTTGAACAAGCAGTAGGCTAAAGTTTTGTTTTGGATGCAGTTGCGAGTTTAGCATGTTAGGGGCGTAAATACATCTTGTCGGAAGAGATATGTACTCTGGAACTGCGCCGCTCAGCCAGTATTCAAATAAGCTTCACTGCGTATAGAGTAGTTTTGAGTAGTAGAGTAGTTCTTGAGTACAGTAGTCCGAGGTTTGCTAGGCTATCTTCCCGGGTGAACACCCCACGATTTTTGTGTATAGTAGTCAGGACACGCAGTGATCCGGACTCAATAAATTTGTAGAAAATGTTTACCGCTTTGTTTTCCTGAGTGGTTTCGGAAAGCGTAGATTGTGAATTTGTTTACAGTCTATGGTTACACTTCTGAAGAGAAACACGACCGATGCTTCCTTAGTTCAAATACACCGTGAGGCTGTCCAGATATCTCCATGGAACCTGCTATCGACATCAGATTAGAATAGAGATGGTTTGTCGTGTATCGCAGTTTAAAAAATACATTTTCAAAATACGGGCAGAAAAATATGTGGGTGTTGTCCAGTTTGACGTGTGCAAATCAGTAACCTGAGCTTAGGTTAGGTGAAAACCGCGAATAGTTAGCGATTGCTCAACTGATTATATCAACCAAGTAGTTGATGAGAGTACGCGGCACGACCATACAAAACAACACATGATTATGACGGCTGGCAAATCTCTTTCAAATACTCTGTTTAATCACCTCTAGTGCGTTTCCATCAGAATCAAAGACAGTAGTACATAATTGTCTTACGCTAATGCTTCACATAAATACAACCATGAAGAAAAGAACAAGTCTGTGCCAGGTAAAGCCCATTCTCGTTGTCTTCTTTGTCTGAATGAATTATCTGTGATGTAAGTGCGTTTTCTGACATGAGACAGTGAAAGCCGTAAGGAAAACGTCTTGAGGATGACGTCCTAACTTCATCTACAGCTCAGTTATTTGTTTTCAAGAAGTGGGCAATTTAGTGCTGAATATCTGAATATAGAAGTGTCTATTTGGTTTTCCGATCCCTCCCCGTCCCACCTTCTCTCTCTCTCTCTCTCTCTCCAGTGTTTGCGTATTTCTTCAGGGTTTTGTGACAGTTGAGCATCAGTGAGAACCACTGGTGTACTCTTGTTTATGCTGATGATGAACCGAGTAAGAGAAGAGAATGTGATATGACCTGGCCAACGAAAAACATAACTAGGTCTGCAATCCAACATTCAAAATTGGTGAGCCTACAACTTGCGAACAAAAAACCGAGATGTAAATAAAAGTATGGCGTTATCAACACAACGGATTTCTTGTGACTTTTACTGACCCGCGTCATTAAGTGCACATGTCTCATTGACAAATCGAAATAAAAACGACATCAACTACATCCCTAATCCTTATTAGGCGTTATGTCATCTAAAATCGCCAAACAAATACTGTTTGAGTCACGAGGGTTCTAGCCCCGAGAGATCGATCCGACCCACATTGACCAGCCCGTTGGCGAATGTCTTCATTTCTTCACATCAGATCATCATCTGTTCACCTCGCACCTTATGTCACAGCATCAGCAGAGCATGTTAAATGTGGTAGTCGACAAGCTGGCAACCTAAGTACACGGCCTAACCAGTTAGTGTGGTTAGAACCTAAGAATGAACGAAGCAAATCATTTGGTACTCATTGCCAAATACCCGCTTCATAACCTCTTCTTTACTTACCTGTTGATACCAGCGGATGAAAGCAATTGAAGGTAAACGTCGATAACCGATTACTCCAAAACGGTTTATGTCTTCAACCCAAAGCCGACAGGTTTTGCAACTGTAAAATAGCGCTACCCTCAGAGTGGTCTGATACACGCGGCCCCTTGGGTTCAAAGGATTGTCCCTCTATCACCAGAGATGAATTAATTCAGGGGATTTCGCAGTAGCCTCAGATGTACGAGATTTTACTTCGTTTCATATACATGTGCCGCTAAGCATTCAGCTTTCCAAGTCCAAAAACCTCTTAACAACCCCCCTTGATTCCCTTATCCAACAATAAATGTACACAGTTACAGTAGTCTTTCTGAAGTACTTTAAATTTCAAGGTTGAAAAATACATTTTCGAATGTTCGGCAAAGTGCAAAATATCTTCTAGCATTGTCTGTACTGCTTGTCATCAGCATGGTCACGATCAGTCAGTAAGTCTTCCACTAGACAAGAGATATATGCCAGCATCTCGTGAGTGTCGCAGACGATCCTCCACCACTTATCCTGTCACAGAAGTAAACAAAAATGGTCAAAGTAGACAGCCTTGACGTACGACGCTCCTGGTGTTGGAACTCTCAGACGATCCACCACAAACCTTAACCTGAGCTGAAGTATGGAGATACAGAGCCGATAGCATGTCCGCATACTTTGTCGGGACAACTTTGCAGTTAACCGATTCCAAAAACGTCTGTAATGGACGGGAACGTTTCTACTTCGAATGAACATGCTCTCGACCCTCGTCCATTAGCAATTTTAAGCACCTTTTCTGAAGAACAGTTGGAATGTAGTCCCAAAAGACGTTAGGGTTTGGAAACCAATCGTATATTTCCAGCCATGTTAGGAAATATAATATGCATTTAGTTCTAACCTAATCTGAGACCAACGGCAGCAACTAAGAGGGGAAAGAAAAGGAGCGCGAGGTGGGCTTCAGCCTACTCGGTGATACCGAAAGCGCTCCAGGTTGAAAGTGTATGAAAACTTCGAGTGCGTTAAACAACGCTCGAAAGGGTCCACGTTGAATGATCTTGAAGGACGCAAGCATTCGCTGCGTGCAATTACTTGCACGACGGAAGCAACTGGCACTGGGTTCGTGTCAGGCTTTTTATAACAGGCGTACAAAGAACCGTGCGTGCAGAACACACAAGCAAGAAAGCACGGTTTCAGCGGGGATCCTTAGAGAAGCCACACGATCGCTGGTCACTATGTTAGGACCGTGCCCATCCTCCACCATTATTAAACCGGAAAACTGAATGACGGACAGTGACCTACATTGCAAGTTGGCGGGAAAATGAGTTGCAAAAAAACGTGAAAAAATTTGGAGCCCAACCAGCCAGTGAGCAAGCGAACGGAAATTTTTATGGCCGCGAATGGTCAGACGAACGAGAAAGCGCAGACATTCAATTGAACAATGTCAATAATGCCAACAGTCAGAATTGAGAGCAATACAGTTGGGATAACCGGCCGATCAAGAGTTTATATTCTTATAGATCGATCCATCTCTGTGATCGAGAAAAAACCGCAAGTTTTAGCTGGCAAGACATGTGACGGTGCATTGTGATTTGGTGAACAATAAAACATTGATCAATAACTCCTCATCCTTGCCATTTCTTCCTCAATTTCTACTTGCCTAGCTGAGGTGAGTCAATGAAGCAAAGTAGATTCCAGAAAACCAGTAATGACTCAGGCCAAAATAAACTCTCTATGGTTTTTGCAGCAACCTCGGATACCTTTCTTGAATATAGGGGAAGTTACCGAATGGCCCTAGTGGAGAACTACGTTCTCTTGCTTTCACACAACCGAATCAATGCTTCGAGTAATCTTCTTGCCGACTGCGGCCAGGTATAAACACGAAATAGAACAGTCGGAATCATTTCTCTTATGCTCATCGTCCATGTACATAAAACCACTGGTTATGCGTAAATTGTGCGTGACAACATTGCAAGCCACAGGTGATTGAAAATCAGACTGAGGCTGCTTCCAGAAAGCAAGTCGGATTTCACGGCAATCAAAATCGGAACACATCCTTAAGTGGCTGTTTAACTAAATGATGCAACAAACACTGTCAGTCTGGCAGCTAAGTCTACGTTTGACGTCGATTGTCAAACACATCTTGGATTCAGATACTATGTTTGATCCATAAACATCGTTTGCTGTGTTGTTATGTAATCGAAATCCGAAGCTGTTGACGTTCACGGAAGCCATACGAACCAAGCAGAATTGACCACTTATCTGCACATGAAAGGTGCTGCCACAGTCGGTTTCAGAATCGTAAAACTGAATCTGGTTTTGCTAGTTTTCTTAATGTGTGATTGTTAAAACCTTTTTATACGTGGTCAACAGTTTTTTGTATGTGACCGCGAATATACACCCCGTAATATGTCTTTTCGTCGTGTTGATGGTATGAATTGTTTTAAGACAGGTGTGAGATTATAAACGACTTCCTTTTAAAAACACCTGGATTATCTTCTACCTGTTCTACTCGTTCTTTTTACCTGCACAACCATTGACATTATGTGATCAATGTAATCGCTTGATCTCAGTATCTATTCAATCTGTATTACGCCTATTTTCGTACATTCATTATAGCGCCCGTATATGTCACCAACAAAATCTGACATTTTCGTCGGTTCGACACCATCAAGTCAAAATACTGCACTGACCTGATGAATCCCGAAAACTAGCACATTTTAAGGTTTTGGCTGACATTGATGAACCAGCATCGATAATCAGCTCAATAGAATCAAACACAATAGAATTACTTCATGCTTGTCACAAGCTTAACGGCAAACGATTCGTTTTCCGTTCAACAATACGGTGAGTAAATTGGACGTCATTTATGCTTGACTGCGGCTTTTGCAATCAGACAGAATATTCCCTCAATCTTTCTTGAAAAAAACACTCGAATCAGGTCTGAATCAAATTGGAATTAGTTGTTAACTCATGTGTCGTTCATGACCGGCAGTTGAACATGGTTCATGTTCTCATGAGGTAACCGTGTTGCCCACTATGGTTTGTGTGACTATCCGATTATCCGATGGCTTCCGGAAGAGACTATAACTGTCCTGCCAAATTCATTAGAAAGCCCCACTGCCATTCAAGTTCAATTCTCAGGGATCATTAAATTGTCAACTAGCACTTCGATTACTAGTGAGTAGTAGGTGGTCTTAGTTCACGCGTAAAATGAACATCATTTACAACTGTTTGTGTAGCTGTCACACTGCCGTAGGACTCTTCTTAAAAAGAGGCAATAAACAGAAATTTCGTTCTTGTTAAAGCAGCCGGTCAGTAGTCCAAAATATCCTTGTCACGACCAGGGCTAGAACTCTGGCCACGTTCTAATGAGACAACCGCGTTCACGACAGCACCATTGGCCTCATATTAGGTACGACTGAAACGCTCAATCACATTCGCTTGTGGGTAATGTTGAAGTTGTCAGATCACCTCGAGAATAGACACAGTAACTAATGTGTTAAGTTTACCTGATGATTCCGTGCCTGTGGCTTTCCTTCAAATGTGAACTCACGAAAAATATCGGACCTGCTGAAAGACATTTTGACTACTGGTAAGTAATACAGGAATTTCTCATCTCACTCACAATTGACCTTAGCCATCACAGTCCCACAGGCCTTCTTAAGTCGTTCCCTTTTGGAAAGAGAGCACCAGACTTTGTTTTTTTCGCTTGTTACATCTCGTCGGCAGCGCATATCCGGCCAGTGAGTAAATGTGGATATGAATACTGTGGCGCATTACAAATGCTGTTCAACATGTGTGATCCGAAAATGTCATGCTGCCTACTACTGATATGGTATGTTTCTTTTCCACGCTTTACGACTGGCAGCTGTGTGGGAAATGCATTTCCTGTTTGCCTTGTTGAAATAAATCTGCCTGGATTCCCCAAAAACACTGACCGTGTACTGGTTTTTCAAGGTGGCCCTTTGTTATACTGTCAGACCCCAGGTGTTGTTGTTTTTGATACAGATGTCAATACTGTTGCAATCACTCATTCATTCTTTCGTCAGAACTATTTTGAATATGACGACCTAGAGGCAACTCAGATCCAATTCTTGCTAGGATGGTTTACTGATAACATTTCACAACTGTTTTACTATAGATGATACTTTCGTCTTTTCCAATGATCGAGAATCAGTAGGACGATTTGTCGCAAAGTTTCGAGGTGTCCACTTCAAACTCACGGTAATATGCGAAACAAATGTTGCTGAGAGTCTAACTTGCTTGGACATACTCAACACATGAAGAAATGACCGATCAACCAGGTGTAGCATTGATAAGAAACTGAAGTGGTCTGTTCAATGTATGTATTTCACAAGTTTCAATCCGATGAACTATAAGCGGGCTGGGGTAAGATCATGGTTTACCACAGCATACCTCATGTGTGCATCTAACTGTGCTGAGGAAAAACTGAAAATACTCAGGACGACTTTGGAGAGTAATGGAAATCCTGGAAGCTCAATTCAGCGTCACAGCAATTCAAAGCCCAACAGCAGTAAGAATGATGAGCTCTTCATAGGGGATATGCCAACGCTGCGGACGACTGTCTCTTCACTGAAGCGAACTTGCGTTGTCGACGAATTGAGGCTGGCAGGTTGTCTGTGCCTATAATCCAAGGAGGTCAACTTGTTTTCGTTGAATCATGCTGTATATACCAATTCTCATGTAACTACCGAGTAAGTTACATAGGCAGAGCCGACAGATCACTTATCTCGAGAATGGAGGAAAGTGTACCCATGTGCGGTCACAAATAAGTCTCATCACTCGACGTTGTGGTCATACGGAATTCTAAACCCCTAGCTTCGTCGACCATGTGACACATCCCTTCAACTGGCCACAATGTGGAGTTGATCTCAGCCCTCACCATGGTAGTACACCATCACTCGCCCTGGTTCTTACTCTGTGCTGAGGTTGTCGCTATAAGCATCATCATCATCATCATCATCATCATCAAAACAGCCATGAGCCTGACCAAAAGGTCCTGTGGCTCGGGCCGCCGCTCACTTCAACAGTGATGTGGAATATCCTAAAAGGAAAGAGTACTACGAAGGACAACAAAGATTGAAGAAGACTAAATGGAAGAACTAGAAATGGTATGGATACAGGTACGCCATTGACTGCGACACACCGCCATCTCGGATAGCGTCTCTAACCAGCGGTTTGAGTGATCACGAGGACCCCATCCAGGCAGGCGATGCCTGCCCACTTTGCTCAATGGAGCAGTCAAAGTCTTCATATTTCGTGACCACGTTGTTGCTTGACCACCACGCGGTTT
>QNGE01004156.1:22021-67133 GCA_008508345.1 Paragonimus westermani
GGACAGCTGTCCGTCGGAGCGTACGCCGATATAATGAATACACAACGCCTTTCTGATTTGCGTCGACAGACTTTTACCGATGTATTGAGTCGGACAGCGCACAAGCGACTGTTCACTGGGATCCAATCGAGCAAACATTGCTCTGCACGGGAACTCAGTGCGATTCCCACTCCAGCTCGACCGTGAGACTCAGCTTCGGCGTCACCAGAAACCCTGAGACAGAAGTGCTTGGATCGACAGCTATAAGCAAGCTGCAACCAATGTGTTCTGGGTCGAAAAAAACCGTTTGTGAACCACAGGTTATTGTGAGTCTAAGCTGTAATGCGGATCATTCGGGTCGTATTGTTTGGTGTTCATATCACACTAAATTTATTGGTGAAAGTCTCCGTGCTGTTGGTTACTAGATACTGCGAAATCAATATGAAATGTCAACATCTATCGGCGTCCGTCTTCTAACTACTTTTGGCTTGTCTGTTTACCTATAAATTCAGGTTGTATTGGACTAGAAATTATGAAATGATCCTAATCGATCAGTTTCTTTCACAGAAATATGGAGGCATTTTTGTGCGTGCAGTAAATGTGAATCTTTTATCTGAATGATATTCCCCTCTCTCTTCTTTCATCTTTCTGATGGTTTTCTTTAGCTGACAGCCAGAACTGTTAATTTGTTGCTGTTCCTAACAGTGATAATGATGACGAATGAAGTGACCGGCATTTTTCATTCAGTAATAACGTGATTAACTTTCTGGATTCGAGCTACAATTCGCCACTCATTCCAGTTAAGTACGTGCATCCTATCTGTATTCAGTACGTGTTACACAAACCTAATAGTTTGTGTTGTATGGTCAACGTTTTCCAATTCTTAGACCTACTGAATTGGAAGTCAGTCTAACACAGTACTCCCCCCACCAACGGACATCTTTCGGACGACACCAGTTAGCCCCTGTAAGAAGGTCGCCCTAATTGCAAGACTGCAACTCAGCTTTAATTTAGTAATCAGTATAGCAAATCAGTGTATCACATCGCACTTGTCAGATCGTTTGATTTCACACAATGCTCTATTTTGGCATGTTCTTTTGTAGACCTCAGAGTCGTTCCAGTTGCCAGTTAGAAAATTTATTCGTGTTTTCAACGTGAATCATCTAATAGTGTACCTAAATCCACAATGTTTCTTGCTCCTATCAAGTTTCTTCTTCAGTTCTTCTTTCTTTCAGACAACTGCATCTCTCTTTGACTCGAGTTGCTACATCATCTGGTCTGCCTGATGGCTGTAGCAACTGAGTGGCTGTAAACGGTCTCTGATAGACGCTTTGATCTGATCGGTCAAAATCATTTATACATGTATCTATTTACAGTTGACTTTTTTCGCGCCAATTTCGTTCTGTCTTACATAATGACATTACATGCACTTGGACTTCTGTTGTGTTTAGCAATCGAGTTTTTCTCATTCCGAATACTACACCTATTGTCCGTACTAGGGAACTGTGACAATTTGATGTTTTTGATCAAAAAACGAAATTCCCCTCATCATGTGGTTGAAAGCTTTCCAAAGTGGATGTAATCGGGCTCATCCTGCATGCACGTACAGCAGCGTTGGCACCAGTTTAGTTAAACTTCAGAAAATGTGCATGTGTTTAAATGATGTGTAAAGAATTGCTGTTCTGCAATGCACTGTGACAGGTGCATTTCTGTTATCTGCTATGCTCTTGTTTTATGGTGTTATTCGAGCGATTCAGTTGATCTTCGATAAGCGCATCTGCTTCCAATATGACCGTTTCTTCCGAACACGATTGCTGTTTGTCGTTTTAAGTTTACGTAACCTTTAAACCCAGTGATACGTAAAGGGCACCTATAGTAGTTCAAGACACAACATACGGAAGCTTCCCACTTTCAGACGCACAGACAAGAACAGCCAAAGTTACCCTTATCTCAGAGCTATTGGGCAGCATATTTGTAGCTGTATGTTTAAGGACAACGTTCAAACGTGATATTCACCTTCATGTTTTACGGGCATGGGATTGGTTGTTGTAAGAGGAATGGTTTCTGTCAGGAGAACTATTGCGTTCATAGCTCCATCTACAGCCAATCAGGTCATTTGGGCAACCGAAACATATGACCTTATTTCAGAGCATTTCCTCGGTTTCGGTAGCTATCACCACCGAAGAACAGGACTTAGATTGTCTTATCGTCTAGAATAACAATACATTAAGCATCCTGCTAACTTCAGTCGTTAGCCTCGCGATTAGAACTGGTCAGTCAGATTGAAATCATGGATTCCGGAGCAGTCTTCTTGTTGAGTAGTCAGAGAAAATCTATTCGAATGTCTGAATTCCACAGTCACAGATGAGTTACGTTCCGATCAAATCAATCGACACGTTCATCTACTCATCTGTTAAAATATTCACATTATTTCCGGGTGTTTATGAGCACTGTCGTCACCGAAACTCGTAATAACAGTCATCATTCGAGCATTTGAGCTCGTTCTCCTTGTCAGTGAACTGTGCTAACTCCTCTAGCTTACGTGACAGCATATGATGCCACAGTGTTACATTTCTGCGAAGCTGTCTAAGGTCCAGACCACGTTTGGCCCGAGGAATTTGGATTAAGAGTCTCTTTAAGCTTGAATGTTGGCAGTTTGTCTGATAATTTCCGACACCGTGGACAAGAACACGTCGGTTGCGTTCACCCTTATTAATAACAAATATGTTGCAAACCAAATCTCCTAAAAAGCACGTGTTTAAACAGAAGCTTATTATCTGCCACCTAGTACAAGCTTTGACAGCTCTGGCCAAAAGTCATCTGCTTCGGTACGTTGTGTCGCAAATCGGTCGTTTGGAAACGTCAAACCACAAGGGAGATTACAGGCAACACTGAACAAGTCAGCAGTTATGATACGCAGTTGGACTGATAAAAAGTGACCGTCAGAGAACGGGAACGAATAAAGAATTAACCGAATCTGACGGGCGTGTTTTAGTCGCTTAACCAAAGCTCTACGGTGTCATGGATTGGATTTAATGATTGAAAACGTTAGCAAATGGTTTGTAGTTTAATATTCCAAATTGGTCTCGTTGACTGACCTTTCGTTAAAACGTATTGTGTACTTGACACAGTTGTATTTCATGGAAACTGTCCTCACATGAGGTATACCGTCTTTTGACGTACACAGTGTTGTTGATTCTGCTCCGAACGGATCTAAAGCCAATCGAATTAGTCATCGAACAGTTTTTGTGATGTTTTCAAGGTGTATCGTTGTTCCGATAAAATTTAATCTAAGCTAAATTTTTTAATTCAATGAGTTTGATTCCTTCTCCGTCCATTATGTAAACCTCCTTCCCTAAGGTCTCCCTAATTTGGTTCATTACAGCTCATACTTGTCAAACAATTGATGGTAAAGCAAGCTTTAACAGAAGGCTTTCTTTCGAATTCATCTCAAGCTTGGCTAATCAGAGGACTACTTCGTGAATCGGTGTACGATAACTCTCTCCCTGAGACAATCAGCTCAGTGTTTTCACGAATGGACCAAACAGATTTCAAGACGGTGGATCTCACAATGACTGTGACCGGTCAGAGTGATTTAACAGCGCCCATTTTAAATTTTCGAACACTCACCAAAACAGGTAAAACAGTGCATGAAAAGAAGCAGCTTGGTGTGATGCCTACCCAGCTGAATACATCCCTTTGTAAACCACACATTTTGAAAACAGAAACAAATTCCAACTTCGATCGGACACATCCTGCAAAATCACCAAATAACAAATATTTCATTAACCGCCCGTGTGTGATTACTACCACTGTTGCTGGTCACAGGAGGCCATCCTCGATTCGATCTGACGGTTTAGAACTCCCTACTGAGAATTTGCGTATGCATCAATCCACAGTCTGTGAACAGGAGTACACAAAAGAATCAAATGTTTCAGAATGGTTACTACAGTGTAACAATGCATCTTTGAACACGAAAGACGAGGAGTTAGTGACAGAAGAATCCACAAACATGGATCGTACTCAGTTGCAACCAGAAACAAATGAAACATTGTCAACAACACACTCGCTCGCAAACAACAACAACAACAAACGTCATACATTTCTTGCCCAACAATTCATTACTTGGCCTTCTTCCAGTTACACCACAAATTCCAAATGTAACCAGCCATTATTTATGGATCATGTGCCTATCAAAACCACCGAATCACACAATTTCGTACGAAGTACGGCAAATATTTCCAAATTTACTGGCAGGAAGCTAAGCAGAGTTCCCGTGAACGATGGCATCGTTTCTCAGGGTCACAAGTCGACAAACGTGACCGAATATCCGCAGTACGCCGAATCGGTCGAAAGACCACCTGGATCAAAAGTTGGGAAATCGTTTAGTCAAGACACCGACTGGACCAGCATTTCCTCGTCGGAATGGGGAGACGACATTTGTGTAAGCTAGTTTATTTGTCTATCCTGAAGTTAAGTTGCGTATATAAATTATATTTTCAAAATTGACAAGGTGAAGTGGGAACAACTATTTTTGACCTCCCGATGGATTCTGTAATGAGTTTGTGTGAGAATTTAGAGGGCTGCGTATGAATTTTCACCATACTGAGTTCGATATGTTCACAATATAACAGACAGGCTAAATCAAAAGTGTGATCCCTATATCCGGAAAAGTGGAATTCCAGCTAGCCATACTATCCTGTGTTCATTATGAATTAAAATGTATGTAGATGAGTTACAACAGTGGAATAAGAGGTAGAACCACATGGTTGAGAACTGCGTGTACATCGTTGCAAACTCAGTCGTTCAACGACCTTCAATGAATTGGGTTTACTAACATCCTGACCAGCTGAGTAATTACTGGCATATCGTACGCTTCAATATCAGCACGCACGAGCCTGTATAGTTCTGATCACATGACTAGATAAACGTTGGAATACGTTTGGAAATAAGTGGTTATTGTTACTGCCTACAATTCAGCGATGACATACGTAAAACGTGGACAGTATAGTGTGTTGGTCTAAACCGAACGCGGGCTTTCCTTTGTGAGGTTGCCTTATCTAGCCTGGTTTAATCAAAATCAATGTGGTGTTCATCCTGTTCACTTGGTGAGTTAGTTTATGGAATTCGTGGACCAGTAAATACGCACTTGTCATTTTCTGTCAACAGTTCCCGTCTGGATGGTAGTCAGTACTAGTGTTAATCATCCAGCTATTCTGACTGGAAATTGACTTTTTTGAAGCAGCGGTTGAAGAATTGCAACTTTTCTTTTCAATAAGGGACATAGTAGATCTGTGAAGATGATGTGATATATCTCTCGGGAACGTCCAGTTGGTGAAAAGCTTGACATTTATCTATCATTATACGTGAATGTCCTTCGTTGAGCTGATCGTAGATATGAGTGAGGTAATTGATGTTCTTTAATTGCGTTTTTGTATAGTATTGTGCGTACGATGAATTGCCTGGACTCGATTTCTTTTGATTGGTAAAGTTTCATAAGATAAACTCACTTTCTGGAATGATATAACACGAATATGGTTGCTCTCACGATAGTCTTCCCGTTATTTTGGTTATACTATTCAGGAGTTTGATCGATTACAATCTCGCCGCGTACAACAGATGTTCGAAGATATAGATTGTATGTTATTCGATAGCCAGGAACCTCTCAAATTGCAGTCAGCCATGCCACCAAAATCAGCACAGTCCAGGAAATCGTGTAAAAACGACAATACAGGTGAGTTTTGTATCAAGATAATTATTTACACAGCTTCTACTATTGCAAAAGACATTACAGAACATCATCGATTGTTTTTCTGATTCACATTGTACTTCATATGGCCGTTTCTTTAAACGTAAGTTGCACACGGACAGTTTACCGGATTTCAAGCATACCGGCCTTGAATGACATAAATCGCAATCTGCGCTGTATGTTTGTACGACTACACTGTGGATCTGGTGATCCATGAGACATGGGATGAGCGGCCTTGCCAGCATCTTTCGAAAAGAAGCACTAGACTCGAGTTCCGCTCTCATTAGAGCTCGTCAGTAGTGTAGCATATCATTGCCACGGCCGAGATTTGAACTCCGGTCATTCCAATCATGAGGCAACCGTGTTGACCACTGCCCCACTGACCTCACATTAGGCAGGGCCGAAGTATCAAGCCTAGGCTCTAGACTACTTTCTCTTATAAGCAACGATCAGGTTGCCCGATCACGTAGTAATTTTGCTGTTCAGTGAAACAACAACTGACTTAATGGCATTAACCAGAATACAGTTTCCGTCTGTATGTTATCATTCCTACGGTGGTCTTGAACCCGCACATAACAATGTTTTTTTGAGAGTATCTTAGCCATCATGACCTCACAGTTTTCCACAGTAGCGAATACTGAATAACGCGCGTTGACAAGTTTCTTCGTATTGCCTTTTAATATGAATGGCATGCAGATATTCTGATACCGTCTATCTCAGCAGGTGGCCCTTCATCTTTGTATGAACACTACGTGATTGTCCCATCCAGAGGTCCTTAATACCTAGTGTAGTGAGGATGAGCAATCACACCGTACTACTCACACTACTGTTTAGTAGTGGGGCATAAACATGTATTTGGATACTGAAGTGACGACTGTGTTTTGTGGATAACTGGAATCAGGATGTTATCCAAGTGAGCATATCGCGTTGTAATCTCAATTTTAGATGTTGGGAGGGTTTGGCATTGAATCGGACAATCTGGAGAAGTATGATCCGGATCGGCGTCCGCAAGTTCAGTGAGCAACAGTTGGGAGGCCGTGAATGGAAGCGTATGGTACGCAAATGAACCATCGGTGCTACAGGTCGTGGTGACGTGACTATATGGCGATGCGTGTGGCCGCGATTGCGTTGGCCGTTTAGGATTAGTAGGTCACCAGTGCACTCATAGTACACTGTCGGCCAACTGACAACCAGTACGTTAAGGTCGAGTAGGTCAACATCAGTTATACTCATTTCTTTCTGGTTCACATAAACTAACGACTGTCGTCATTCCCAAATCACCCACTCCCCTTTACAGAAACCTTGATATCCCAGGCATTCTACCCTTCCTTTGGCTCAGCTGTGTTGATGTACTGTGTGGCGAATGTTTTGTCTGTTTTCTTCCAGCCCAACCTTGCATTTCGATTTCATCCCATATCCCCTCTAGTATGCACTAACATTTACTCCTATAATGGAATATCTCTTACACCATATTTTCGCTATTTCTCATCGCACTGTAGATCTCTTCTTTGCGGTCTCCTTCTCTGTTTGTTTACCGAAAAATAGGGGTTTTGGTTTCCTACTAACCACTCAATTGACTAACCAGTATTGGCTGGCTGGACACAAAGGCTTCACTTACCCAACTCCTGGTCTTATTCTTCGGGTTTACACTGGACAGGTGGTGTGTAAGTGGAGCCACAAGTGGTGCGGCGCGCTCAGTACCAAACACAAATAACCTATGAAACCATATAGGTTACGTATGAAAAAACCGTTTTAGGTCAGTGTCTGCCGAGTTTTTTATGTTCAAAGTAGGAAGACGACAGACTAAAAAACGTTTGTAAAATGACACCAAATCAACATTATATGTGCTGTGCTTCACGTTTGCTTAGAATTCATAGTAAAATGACTAAACGCCTGTGAACTTAAACACCAGAACTGCCTACTGTTCACCGAAATTATTTACAAGGATTGTAGTGATTAGTTGCCCGGCGAAAGAAGACCTTTACTGTCTACTTCATGCGTTTCCTTGCAGATTGTACGATTACGTTCTTGAACTTGCGGTTCCTTCCACAATGCAGCGAGGCTTTCATTTAACCCTCTGGTTACCTGACGCTTTTTCCTAACCGACACTCGCCTGTGACTTCTTGCTGGTCAGGCCGATCATCATCAGTAGTGGCTCGTTTGATTTCTCCTGTTTTTATTGATCCAACCGCCAAGGGCTTTGACCATATTCAACGGATGTGTTGTGGTATTTCGTTGAATACCCTCGTCTCTCACAGGATAAGAGAACAATAAAAGAGCCCGTGTATTGAAAACCAGCATGGACTGTTCAGTCAGACTGCTCTAGATCAATGAACAACAATCCAGCTTTAGTTAAGACACTTTTCACGTATGTCAATCTTATTTACCTATGGGATTGCCTAAACAACGAACTCCGATTGCTGACGACTACGTTGTAGACTGATGAAGGTCCGATGCGATTCATCGGTAGACAGACATCAACGAGTGATAGTTGAGGAAGTCACCATGGTGACCCTAACACATACCGCAAGATGAAAATTGCTCGTGTAGAACCGTTGGATGTTAAAGCTAGAATTCACAGAACAGTCACAATAGTGGGCTTAGAAAGTTACTGCATATTCACGAGAAGTTCTCCTTGATGCTGGCAAGATTCTTGTCAGACGTATTCACCACAGAAGTCAACAGATCATATGTGACTCAACATTTAGAAACATTTGAATTGAACAACAGTTATAATTTATCGAAAGAAGCACCATAATTGAGTTCCACTGTTAGAATTCGTCAGTATTAAGTTTCAGCGCTACGGGTGGAATTCAAACTGCAACCAGGCTATCATGAGACCCACAAGCCCGTTGGTTTCTGTGATTTCAACTCGGACAAAATCTCAGCGGTGGGGTTGTTGATTGCAGTTACCAAGACAACTACTTTGTCTGTTCTCGAGATGATCGGATGTGGTCCATCGAATGCGACTTGAAGTCTGTGTATAAAGGACGGCTCGGTCACGCCTAATGTGGGAAGTTAATGACACAATGGTAAATTCCGTTGCCTATTCGAGGCGTGACGGGAGTATACATCTTGATCGTGGCAAGGAAGCCTTGACGAAAATCAGAAAACCGGTATGATGCTGAGTTCCGAAAGTGTCCAACCGAAATGTTTATGGGAAATCCTACAGCTATGATCATTTGTGCCTTACGTTCAGTTAATATTAAGCAATCCCCCCACTGCATACTAGTAAATGATATGTATGGTACATTATTCTAATCCCCACGTTCTGCATTTCACTGAGTTGATTCTCTGCTTCGAATCCACATTCTATACAAAATAAATACATGAATACATACATAAAAAATGGTCATTGTTCACAAGCGAAATTGGTCAAACGTTCAGATTTGGTAATTCGGTCGTGCCTAATATGAGGTCAGTGGGGCAGTGGTCAACACGGTTGCCTCATGATTGGAATGGCCGGAGTTCAAATCTCGGCTGTGGCAAGGATATGCACTACTGACGAGCTCTATTGAGAGCGAAACTCGAGTCTAGTGCTTGTTTTCGAAAGAGGCTGGCTGGAAAGTCTATCTGAATGTGAACGCTGCGATCAAATGTGAGCGATGTTCAACTTGAAAATGAAATGTGCTTAATTCTTCCATTCCCAGGGGCCTAGAAGTTTCGTACAGTGCTTCCTTCACTTTGTTTGAAATTAATTCATTTGTTCTCCATTCCACCAAATTCCACACGGTTACCGTTACCTGATATCGTTAAAACACCACGACCTGGTAACATTTATCAATGCCAGTCTCATCACGGTTATGTTCAAATTTTAAAGAGAACCAGCCAGCCAGTATTGTTGACAGAGTAATCAGATCAGCGGTACCGTTAGACTTTCGAAAGCCAACACATCAATCTGAAACCAAATCACATAGCCTTGAATGGAAACTGTCAGCGTGTTGTTTGCTGTAATCTTGCCACAGTTGTTACTTGTTTGTCCCAACGAGTCTGAAAACGTTGCCTTTTAAGGCAAAGTATTTTAATCGACATAATAAACATGGCTGCGTCTGCTAACAATACTGCATAACTTAAAAGAGACCTAGTTGGTTTGAAGATTATGATTTGGCTACATATGGAGCTCTCGAATCGAAGAGTTACATGCCCTGACTCCACACTTGCGAACAGATACTGTTAGTACCGTAAACTTACTAGAATTCATAGGAAATTTACAGATTAGATGAAACTGAGAATGCTCATGTGCATCTGAATCTGTGCCAGACGACTCTGATAGTAAACACAACTCGGAACTTTCAGACAGTCGGCAGTGAAGTATCTACGAAAGAGAACCGTAAGTCAACTAGTTCCCATCGTGCATACGGCATTCACACCGCAACAAAAGCCAAATAGCAGCTGCCTAGCTTTAACAATCAGAAATGGAGAGTGCCTCTAATCGATCACAATAATTCCATTGATCAAGCTATCTGAATACTCGGTTTGATATCTCGAATAAACGTGTCAATTCTGCGCCTAAATTCGATGCAGTAACGACACAGACTGCTGAGTTCTTCCAGATTGGACACGGATATCTGCAGGTCAAACGGCTCTAGGTTACCGGCTTGTTCATCCAACCAGCTAACTCAACCTTCTCACATGACGTCACTCGTGCGGTTATTAATCAACTTCTTCATTCTGAACTAACCGATCAACTAGACCAATCTGTGCACATTCTCCCATGTATACTCACAACATAAACAACCATGAATACTCACATTCTCCCCAGTCACATGATAACTACATAGCTGAGACGATTATCATTCTCATTCATAAGCTGTCCGTCTCCTTATATATATAAACTGTGGTTTTTCTCTGGTGACGGTTTCATACACAGATTGCAATGTTCCTCTGACATAACATAGACATGGGAATTCAGATTTCATCCGTTGACAAAAACGTACACTCAAGCAAGCTGATGAAACCCATTCTGCATGTGTACCAGTTACCTCTAAGCATGACCGTGATGCCATCGATCTGGTCGTAGCTTTATAAAAACGGAATTCACAATTTATACAACCACAGTCACATAAATTTACACGTTTTCGTGAGTGATATAAGATCAGATTTGCATCAAATTGACTCTTTTTGTCGAATCTCTTATAATGAATTGTTTTTTTGTCGTTCCTGACTAGAATACAGCATAGTTCATTTGGAACGCGAATGCCAAGATTGGTTACATCGTTTCCCACATCTACGAATTGTGGGTACTCAAATCGTTCTTAGTGAAGAGTCTGGATTTGTTTTCTGCAAATCCACCAACGAAGGTGAGTCAGCTGTTGGTAGAATGTCAGTACCATTTCACAACACCAACGATTGCCTGAATGCTGGAGGGCATAAACCTAATTTGGTCATACACTGTATCAATCTGCATGAGAATCATATAACGTCTATTCCATGCTTTTTAATGAAATGTGTTGGAGCCCGAAGTTAAAATCTCCACGCATATGTGCATCTGTTTGTGTAAATGCATATTTCGGAAGTCTTATTTAAATCCCTAAATTTACACAAACATGATTATAATCTGTTTTCACCTCAGTCGTCATTACTCTTGTTGGGTTTGAGATTTTATCGGTAAAATTCTGATCGATTTTTCAGTAGAATAAACATTAATCCAGTACTGTGTATGATTGATTAAGCCAGTTACATTTTCCAGTTCAGTATCCATGTAGATATTATCCAACTCATCCCAACTGTGTCGTCTTGTTCAACTTTTGTACACATTGTGACTTTTCCAATCGGGACAATTCTAATCTTACAGAGAAGTGTTACACTTGATACCTGAATTTCCATCCAATCAACTAAAAAACGAGACGGGAGAATTGTCATAATAGACCTTCTGCCATGGTGGTTAGTTTAACTACATAAATAGATATGTGTACATACAAACGCCTGAAGAACAGTGACCATTAATGCTGTGAGGGGCAGAAGAAAAGCCACGCATCACCGAGTTCAGGCAAATTGGTTACAAGTCCTTACCGGCTGTTGTGACACATCGTATTGTGTGACACGGTGTTTGTTTCTAATCCTCCACCCAACACTGAGTGGATGCTGTGGATTGCGACATCCTCCTGGTGCAATCTTTAGTTATCAATCTACCGACGTGTTCTGTGGTTAGGTAGAGCTTGTTCCATTGTTGTATTTTACACAGCTGGGATAAGTTCTGCACATTTGTCCATTGGTAACAACGTCTGAGTGGTAAAACTGACGGACATTAATAAAGCAGGCTTAAGCCTGTCAGGTACATGTAATGAACTGAAACGCCGCCACTGTCCAGAGAAACGGAAGCCGACAGTTATGACAATAATGTGTCTCTACTAGCGACTTCTCGAAATTGGTAACAGATAGTGATTATCTAAGCTGAGAATGGTAACAACAGAACAGCTAGTATGCAATATATTTTGTTCACCTTAACCCAACATGTTCGGCTAAATCGAAACAAATTAGTCAAACATAAACGCATACTGATTAGTACATTGTTCACACAAACAAGACAAATCTGTAGACAAGACAGCTTCACGGATGAACTACACCCTATCCACTTTGAGATGTGTCGATATCATTTCTGACTGACTCATTGCCAGTCTTCAAACGATCCTAATGGCTTCCTGAGCATTACCGTCTATATATATGTATATATATATGGAGAGAGAGAGAGAGGTAAGAAGGTAGTGAGCTAGGAAAGTAGGGCAGGGAGTAAAAATTTGTACATCTTCCTGAAATACCCGAAGTGAACTTGGGTTTATACTAACGAGCCTTTTAAACACATCTCTAACCGGCAATTATCATTAGACTAACGTAACCGCGATGTATTGTGACGGTGGAGAAGTGAGGCATAATCCGGCCAGACCAAATATCCACATTTTAATGAACGTGGCCATATTTCAGATGTGCACAATATGCATTCGCTGGCCTGATTCGTGTAAAACGTCCATTACTGTAAATCCTCGCAAGACTGATGTGTGACTGTTGAACAAGTCACATGAACGGAGCCGGGAGCTACTTTATGTCCAAAGTTTCAGTATTACACAAACCAACAGAACATCCACTTTGAAACAGCGTTTGCCTGTATGACTGTTTCCTAATAAATTTCAACATTTATACGACACATGAATCATTCTGCTATGTACTATGCTGTCCTGCAAACTAAGCGCGTATACGGATGACCAATATACACGGTTTTTTTAATTACTCAACTAGATCGGCTTAAATAAATCAATATGAAAGGTAATTTGTAAGTTACATAACGTTATCAAAAAACCAGCGTTGTGAGGTCAACTCGGAAAATCGAAACGCCGGTTTTCTGTGCATTTATGAATTTCCGCATCATCAGCATCATTGTCGTAAACAACAATACCTCAGTGGTTTAGATTGTTGTGTTGATGGACATGAAGTGGAGCACGAAACAAATTCCAAACAAGAAACAAGGCGAGAACGAAACAGGGAAGGAAGAACGAATTCGTCGCATCCAGGTTGTTGGCTTGCGTGATGAGATTACCCACCGTAAATGACACCGTTCAGCTTACTTCGTGAGGAAACACCTGATGGATTCAAGTCAGATGATATTGAATGAAAACACGACAAGTCCAAGCAGCCCGATCCACCTCTGATGAAGTGTTTGAATCAACCACAATCGAGCAAATTTTCTGTAATGGGCCGGGGCACCATCTTGCTGTAGATGAACTTGTCATTCGGTATCTAAGGCCTGATTGGACTGACAAAGAAATCCATAGTGTTTCACCCCTCATCGTTTCTTCCGTAGGTGACTGTCACCTTTTACTGGAGGAACTAACCTCATGGAACGACTGTTCCTAACCCACCTGTGTTAACCTAATACGTTCTACTTCTTTGGATAGTTGTACTTGCTACAGTAAGAGATTTAATTTCGTAAATGTCTATGTCTACGTCTGAACGCCGGAGAAGTGGTTTCAACGGAATAGAGAACGAAAGTCGTGCGTTCCTGTTAGTTTGACAGGAGTCTGTGCAAAATTCTATGACAGATCGTGATGGTCAGGTTCACCGTTCACTTTTAGGCCACCGAACACTGAATGTATGTTGTTGAATGCGGTTGCAGCCACAATGAATGCACGTTTCTACGTTTAAAACAACTTAGTATATACATTGGTTTCTTTGAGAGGGATGAGAGTACGTTTTAAGGGAAGGCATTAAGTCCGAACAAGTAAACCGTTCCTAAAATTGATAAACTGTTATATTCTACCCGAAACCGTTGTTTCAAGCACATTTTTTCCAATGGCTGTTAGTTTCCGTTTGTCCACATAGCGATGCAAAGGGTGCACCGCCTGTCATCATCTTCACCATCATCCAGCAATACAACCATGATTCTTTCTGATATTTAATTGTCATACAAAATTGCTGGAGAAAGAAAAGAGGTTGACAGAGGAGATAATTACTAAAGAAACCCGTATGCCTATCCTCAAACATTCAAAATCAAATCGTAATCAAACAGCTGAGCTCTAGGCGAAAATAACGCGTCACCAACAAGACAGCTTCTTTGCATTGCTTCATGTCACTAAGAGATAACTCGGTCAGACAACGGCACCATTCACACCGTTGAGCCTGATTAGACATTATCTCACTTGACGTTTCCAACCATCTGACCAGTGAGTTGAGAGTCCCCTAGTCAGAAAAACGAACCCGATTTACACTGGCTAATCCTTTGGCTAACGATTTCCTTTCTGTTTGTCATCATCCGTACAACTCGCACCTTACACCAGACGTTCACAAAATCAGCATAGAATACTTCTTCAATACATGTCGTGACCATCTAAGTCTGTTTAAACTGAACAAGGGAATTCGTTTGATACCCAATGTCAAATGCTTGCCTCCTACCCTCTTCCTTGCCTGTTGTTCGTTGCTACCCGATACGCCCTATCGAACGCAGACAATGATGTACTGAGGGCAGTTCATAGTTTGTACTCCGCATGCACTTCTCCAGCTCAAACCTGTAGAGTTCAATACAATCAATTCTATTTTGTCGACGTCCATCAGTTCCACCATTTAGACAGTACTTCCAGATGACGATGTACAACTTGAAAATAAGGATGTGACGGACGCAACTCCGTCGCAGCAGATGCTGGTCTACATCAGTGGATATTTCAATCAACTACTTGCTCACGGTGCTAGGCGGTTTGAAAGCTTACCTGACCATCACGATTCATCAGGACAGCTAGCTAAACCTTTATCAAATTGACCTGAACGCAGTATCACATCGCACAGAGCTTTTCTCCTCTCTCCTATTTCACTGAAGTGCTGCTCTTTCTGTGGTCTCAGTGTATGTGCACGTGTGCGTGTCTTTACACCTGGATACGTGGTGTGTTGGTGGAACTGCAATTGGTGCAGCGCAAGCCAATTGCAATGGTGGATAAGCGCAGGCTTCCTTTGGCTTCGGTCACTGTGACAGGCTAATCTGAATCGGATGCCCCCAACCGTGTCTTTACACCATTCAGTCTATGGCAGTCAGCTCGTAACACCTAGAGAAAGCGAACGGAGAACAATAAAGAAATTATGCAAAGCAGAGACGTTCGAAACTTGGAAAGTAACTATTCCTCTATCACGATAACAGCAATCTACATCCTGAGTGTAGCTACTAGAGTAAACATTCGACGAATTTTTGAAAACAAACATCTCTCAAGTGTGATAGGTAAAAGAAATCTGTAGCCATTATTTTGCTTACATAGTGTTTTGAAGAGAAAAGGATTCAACCCGAACAGATAAACAGATATCATTGTTTTTATGGTAGAGGGAACGGTTAACGTATTTAATACCCTTAGCAACAAGACTAGTAGATGTGATAGGAAAAACCATGTAACCAATTAACACCACCCGCCTGATTAGGCGTGTCTGTAGAAAAGCATTGAATACCGGACAATGAGAATGAGTGTTGGATTTTCGAAAGGGGTTCATCGACATAAATTGATTAAATAAACCAGAAGAATTATTAAGTAAATCCGGTATCGCGAAACCGATAACTCTTTGGTTTTAACTCGTTGTGGCTTAACCAAGGATATACTTAATAATGAACATCAGCACAACGCACAGTATGTTTTCGCATATCCGTTCTGTTTACGATTCGGATGTACTAAACCAGAAGAATTTTAATGTAGAAAATTTTGACTGCCGAGCATCTCGATATCGTTTGACAATCAGTGAGTAACTGGACTGTGTGATGAAATCGATCCAAATGAGTCAGTACTTTATCCCTGCACCTTACAAATGTGAAGCTCATTTCATGTAAACTAGCTCGGTTGTCATATATTCGACAGAGGGGCTAGACTAGACAGCGTCATCCACATACTCCGTGTCGGTACAGCTCAACACCAAGTTCAGTGGATGGTTCAGGCGCACCTACCAGAATGTCGTTCACGGTAAAATTGAACAGTAAGCGAGAGATAGGATAATCTTAACGTAACCTCTCGTCCTGTTTCCAGAGGTACCACGCAGCGGTCTCAAGAGATTAACAGATTTTCTTGGTACACAAAGAAGACAGTTCAAGAGAACGTTACGAGCAATCGAACTGAGAACAACCTTCAGGTCCAAAAAGGCCATGACTGTCAGCTGTCTATAAGAGTGCCGATGTTTCAAGATCCGTCACACATGCATTAAAACTATTTCCAGTTTTTCTGCCAAGTTTGCTTTCATTAATTCCTGAACTTTTCTTAAAGAGACCTTCATATTGCAAGCTAGTCCACAGTGTTTTCTAGTCAAGCTCGCTGAAGAGATATTGCACACAAACCCAACAGTTCATTTATTCATTCCGACCCTAACAGCCCTCAAAATGATCAAAAACTACCTGGATTTGATCGGTTACTCGCTATGGCATTTATATAAGATATTCCAGAAGGATGAGGTTGACAAAAATTAATGAAATTGGGATCAAACATAAATATTATGAATGTAGGCATACCACTTACTACGACGTATTACGATCTCAGACACTGTTTATAACCAATGACTTGAGTGATCACAAGGTTCCCAACTACCCAGGCTGCACCAACGGAATAGTCAGGATCTTCATAATTTTTGGTCACCCATTTCCTTGCATCCTCCATCGTTTTAGCCGACCGCTGGTGATCTTAGTTAGTAAAACCCGGTGTGGAAAACTCTCAACCGGCATGCGGAAACATTGCAGACTGTGCGACCTGATTGGGTGACCAACTGACCGCGTATTCCAAGCGATCTGAAATGCATATCGCAAACCGGCCACTTTGCATGCACTCAGAAGCATTACATACCCTTCCTGTCAACGACAACCGGGCGTCTTCTAAAGACCACGATTGATGCAGGTTGGAAAAGACAACAAACGTCCTCGCTATTTTCTCACTAGGAAGCTAACAAGATAATGTGAAGCGATCCACAAGGTCTAGGGGATTTTCTACAGTGAAAAAGGTGGGAATGAGAATGTGTCCGTCTTGAAAGAGCATTTTGAAGATACCAAGCGCACTGCATAAAAACCAGCCTGGTCTTCGGCAGAGCTAATGAACAAGATATTGTCATCTGTGTACTTCATTTCGGTCAACCTGAAACCAGGAGCCAACTTAACACAAAGCTCACTGAAATCATCCAGTGCAATCGCAGGATGTTGCTCTCTATGTAAATAGAATTGGTGAGACTCGTGGAGCAAACAAGTAGAAGTGATGAGAACACCAAGCAGTTGTCCATAAACCTTCAGCCGAAATCGGTTAGATAGTGTCTCAAAACAAAAGCTTCCTGACTTGCTTGTTTGTAGATTGAACGTTACATTTCGTCATTTTAAACGAAAACGAGGAATCTTTAATTCAGTACTGTCAGAAAACCTCCTGGACCGATCTACTCTCTCCGATATGGTGTTCAGTTGCCGTCTTATGAGGTTTGTTTGTGTGGTTGAACAGCATGTCATGTCTTACCGACGTGTTTTAATTGCATAGGATGTGTTTGGCCAGCGTGATCGTTATTTTCAAGTTGACCATCTTTCACATTTGATCGTAGCCTTCGCATTCACATAAACTGCCCAGGCAGCCTCTTTTGAAAAGAACCACTAGACTCGAATTTAGCTCTCATTAGAGCTCATTAGTAATGCACGTCCTTGCCACGACCGGGATTTGAACTCCGGCCATTCCAATCATGAGGCAACCGTGTTAACCACTGCGCCATTGACCTCACATCAGGCACGACCGAATTATCAAATCTGAACACTCAACCGCTTTCGCTTGTGAGCAATGGTCAGGTTGCCCGATCGTCTCGAGAAGTGACACAGTAACTGTCCTGTTAACACCAATGGATAACCCCGCGATTATCAGGACTTCCGAGACAGGTCAAGATCACTGAACCCATTAAATCCGCAAGGCGATATTCTTTAGATTACTGATGAGTGGTCGGGGATTTGGTTTATTGACCATCACTCACATATGCAATACTGACGAGCTCTAATGAGAGCGAAACTCAAGTCTAGTGGTTCTTTTCGAAATAGGCTGGCTGGACAGTCTATCTGAATGCGTAGGATGTGATCAAATGTGAGTGATGGTCAACTTGAAAATAAACCAAATCCCCGAATACTCATCAGTAATCGTTATTTCTTCAGTCCGGCCCCATAAATAATGATTTTGTACCATTTAGTGGTTAGGCCTGCTTAGGAAATGAATCGTTGTTTACTGTGTTGGTCACTTCGTTTAATTCGATCAGAGTTGAACAGATTCAAATTTCTCATTACTAGTAAGGGATTTTGATTCATGTGGATGGAACATCACTCACATTTCATCGTAACGTTTACATTTAGATATAAAATCCAGCAATCTTGACAATAGTCGTGCACAAATGTGCTTGAGCGTTTCGATGTGGTAATACCATCGCACCTAACTTAACGTCATTTGGTAGAATGGTCAACGCAGATGTCCGATGAGAATGTGGCTGGAGCTTATCTCCAAGTCGTGTCAAGAGCCTTCACTATTAACGAGAGTGTATCTCACATCGAGTGCCTCCTCGTGTAAATAGGTTGGCTAGAAAGTCCGTGAGAATACGAAATCTGCCATCATTTATCGGCGATGTTCATGTTAGTTCTAAACTTTCTAAAAATTTAGATATTGGCCAGACTTGTGTCTGTGTACGGAATCCTGTAGCTCTAATTTTGAATCCAGCTGTATTCCATTGGAATCACCCCCATCGAAACGGTGTAAAACCTGATAAACCTTGTCATCCTTTCCTTCAGCTGTACAGTGTTCACCAACTACGAGCGACTGGGCTGCTCAAAATCCTCAGAATTTGAAATATCGAACATCTGAAGCAAAATACGGAATTTCACAGGTTGCCAGAAATAAATCTACGTAAGTCATTTCATACATATTTTTATGTACGCATGTTTGCCATGAAGTTTCTTAGATCTTCTACTAGGTCGTTCAAACTCACCAGTGAACACCTACAAGGAACGCTAAACGTTGCCTGTGAACACCGGTTCATTCAACACTGTCGCATGACAATCTATTCTGTTTCACGTTTTGTCCACTCCTGTAGGAAAACTGATAGTGTCTTTCACTTCAGTGCTTGTTACACGTGTTATAAAGTTTTAAGTGTATCGTAAACTTAATCCCGAAAACAACAATCTGAAGTCAGATTTTACGTATCCTATTGCCACTCGTGTGATACGGACTTCTTGTTTATTTAACTAATTGTTCACGTCTTCACGTGATATTCAAAGTCACATTCATTCTATCACTGCAGCCAAATGTTTGCCACTCTTGTCAGATCAAAGATTTGCATGAATAAATGTGCTTTTGGTGGACTTTTGTCTTTGTCATTTCGATTGTCTTGTCTTCCCATATCGTAATTTATGAGTCATATACAATTGGTCGGTTTTTGAGGTGTTCTATTCGGATATTCGTTTGAAGTGTTGACCCAATGGGACACAATAGATTACGTCTTAATTTGTTGCCTGTCAGAAAGCAAAGCGCTATCCATGATCCGTCCCTCGGTTTCAAAAGCTAACATTGTTGCCGGAATGATTCAACCAACTTAATTCTTTAAACCGTGTGGGGAGAGCCGTTTGAAAGGGTGACTGTCAAAAACAGCGCTGTGATAGCAAACGAGGCTGCGTGTGTTTTGTTTGGCTTGACGTGTTCCTTGTATTGCGAGAAGTCGATGTACGTGACCGAAATACTTTTCATTTGTTGAGGTTTAGTGAGTATTCTACCATTTTATTAAGGGGTCACCTTAAGTTTGATGTCATTCCTGCGTTAAATATTTTATTCTGAATGTGTCTGTTATACCATACCCTTCTGTTGAATATTTGGTCACGAGACAATCGCAACCCTTTGTCATTTGCGATAACCCCTAGAAAGTACAACACAGTACGAGATTGGGGTTTATGGAGAAAATCAGCAGCATGTTAGCTAAACTGTTCCTAATTTGAGGATTGGATTCCAGAAAAGTGCAGAATAAAACGTGGACTTGTTTTGTTTCATCTCCTGAAGAAATTTGTACAGAAATCGTGATCAACGCTGAGTGATAACCCTATCTCTGGTACTTTGACGAAAACTGTGGTGGGGATGCAACATTGTATGAAAAACTTGTTTACTCTCTCCCTTAAACTGCCCACTAATAAGACTGACAAATAGTGGTCTTTTGTGAAAGTCCTCTCCATCTGGAAGGGGGAACAAACCAGACTATGCATGTTTCATCATAGGTTATCACTGTGTATAACCCTGTTCAGCAGATGACGTTTACTGGTTTGTGCAAATTTGCTCGCCATTCACGTCGTTGTTAATACCAATCAAAAACATTTCCTGTGTTATCTCCGGTTGATTAACATGCTGGTTTATTGGTACATGCTCATCTGTTCAATACTCATCTTTCGAAGATTATCGACGACCTGTCAAAAAGGATTTATGGACTGTAGTAGGTCAGCTCATAGTGTCGCATACCTAATGGCTACACATAGGTTAATGGAATGGCCTAAAATGTGACTGTAAGAAATGACGTTTTTCTTCGTGTAATTCAAACAATGTAACCATGTTCCACCACGCTTTCTCGGCTAAACGATGACAACATTCACTTCATAGAGCTCGATCAGTCGACCAGTTTTTAGACTGTTAAAACTATCGGATATACTGGCTATCGCAATGAATTAGTGGTTACACAGTAAACAGGGTCAAATGTTTTGCTGATTAAGGTAACCACAGGTTCATCATGAACTGTTTCTTAACATACAAAGATGATTTGCTTTCCAGGTCGACGCCACCACTGTGAAACGCAGTGAGTGGATTGTACACTCAGTGCCTAGCAGAGGCTTCGTGGTTGAGTTATGGAAGTAAGGTCGTCGGTATTCAGTAGCCACTGTGTCATGCTTCTGTTCATCTCAACTGATACTTCTGTGCGCCTAATCTGCGGCGTTTCTAGGTGCATTGATATTGGTAATCATGACTCATCAAAGGGGTGGTACATGATCCGAAATATTCTGTCCAGTGAACGCAGAACTAAGTGACATTTGTAGAACAAGGATGTAACCCCAAAATAGTTGACAACATCCAACACGACTGAGGCAGACAGTGACCTTTATTCCTAAAAAAACGACGCTTGAGCTCATCACACGAAGTCAATATACACAGAGAGAAAAATTCAACAGGACTGCTTTATCGTTGTTGGTATTTTCTATCATTCATAAATCTTACGATCTTCGAGTGGTCAGTGCTTGTTCAAAGCATGCTGAGTTATTGACTCAGTGTTTAACACAACGCCAAATTACTGAATGCTAGAAGACTTCATGCATCATACGAATCCGGTCAACCTTCATGGGATTTTATGTACGTCCTTAGCGTTGAAATTTGTCGGAATGCTAATTCTCGCTCGAATCTGAGCCCGAGTAAACACGACAAATTGTCTGTCGTTACTGATGTCGTAAGGAAGCTGTCTTGCTGATGACACCTTACTCTGACTTACAGCTCGGTCGTTTGCTCACAAGGTGTAATCACCTTGATGCTGAATGTTTGAATAGTCAAGTGCCCTTCGATTTTCTCCTTGGCCACAGCATTCTTTCTATCTTCCTGATTGCATGACAGTTAAGTATCATGTGAGAACCACTAATGTATTGCTGAATAGGACAATTACGATAATCGCCATAGTGTTTATGTTCCACACGTGATGTTGTCATAGCCTGATAGAAGAAAACCTAGAGCTGTTCTTAGACCATAGGGATGCGTTTGAAAGACCAGACAGAGAAAAATTGCTTTAAATTATCAGCGCATCAAGCAATCAAACCCTCACCGTAGTTCGTTCACAGGATTACTTTATGACTGGATTTGTGGGTCAAAATTAGTAGTCACTCACCACTGGCTCTGATGATCTACTAGGGTGCACTCCTTTGCCTGTTCTTATTTTCACCCCATACCGTATCCATACCAGTTCATGATCATACACTACTGATAAAGTACGCGAATGATATAGTGCTGGGCAGTGAACATCCAACTAGTTCTGATGGATAATTTATCCAAATTATCAAGCTGATCGGAACTCCGAATTCTAGCTAGTTTAAATGTGTTCACGGGTTGTTTATGAGTCTGAAAGGGAATCAACAGGAGAAACCTTCCAATACACCCACGTTGATTCGTGTACGTGATGAACTTCCGCCCCAAATTCTTTTCGCCAGCTGCCTATGAAACAGTTTGGATGAAAACAGGGCACGATTAACTTATCTTTCCGATCTATCCACCGTAATCCAACATTCTGAACATCTCTACACCACTCAGTCAGTCGATTTTGCTAGTGTCTGTGTGCTTCTCCACTCTATGTATTGTTCATCGTTTGATAGCTTGGTATGCTGTCGGAAGAATGTACTGTGTGCTAGATCATTAGAAGTGTACTGGTGTTCCTCAAGAATGTTTCTCCGATTTCATTGTTACGCATCGGTTTACAATAAGTGAACCGTCTCCAGCAAACATTCCATTGAGAACAACCTACCCACTTTATTCGGACGTCTTCAAAGGTATGTGTACGTCATCCACGGAATCCCGATACTTGCAACTATTTGCACGCACCTGGTCCAATTTTTCACGTGTCACTTTTCAGGTTGCTCGATTTCCACGTTCTCATTCAACTTGCATGTTTTTGAATAAATCGCAACGCTGACCTAATAGATTACTGATCATTAAGCAAAATGTCACTCAACAAGTGTGTATCCTGTTGAAGCGATCGGCAACCTGATCACTACTCACATGTGAGAGTGGTTGAGCTTTCACATGTGGTAATTCGGTCGTACCTAATGTGTGTAATGGTCGACACGGTTGCCTCATGAAAGCGTAGTCGGGGTTCCAGTCCCGGCGGGCGCGGCAACGATATGTTGTACTAATGACGAGCTCTAATGAGAGCAACTTTCAATTCTACCGCTTCTTTTCGAAAGGGGCCAACTGGTAATGCGACATCTGCGATCGATTGTGAGTGATGCTCAATCTAAATGATTCAGCAGATAGTTCCCACATTTGACGATGTTCGTGACCGTCTCCATGATGTTCATTGTGTGACTGAAGCATACCGTCCTTCATTTGCTGATGATGTAAGTGTGTAGAAAGCTGAAAGTTCTCCTTGGACTCAGAATGGTTTAGAAATGAATGGCCAAGACAGGTTCGAGCGACCTGGTTTTATACACACGTGCCTGGATTAGTGGTAAGCAGTGAGGAGCTTTTGTTTATCTTGAGTTAGTTGCAATTATCTCATTCTCATAAAAATTTCGATCGGTCCCTTCAGAAAAGAAGCATTATATATTCGATTTTCGTTCTCGTTAGAGTTCATCAGTAGTATGTATACTTGTCGCGGCCCGGTTCAGCTTTAATCAAGCAACCGTGCTGACCACCGCCTCATTGAACTCACGATCGAAACGTCATATACGAACGCTTGTCATGTTCGCTCGTACCTATTGTTCACGTTGTCCGATCTCCTCCGGAAGGAAAACGGTAATTGCTCTGTTGCTACCGGTCGACTGTTGAGTCTGTTATTGGCTGGACTCTGACAACTCTAGAAAGATTTGGGCAAACCCAACAAGTTACTTGGAATGTTTATTTCTGTCACTGGTTCGAATCCAGCCCTAACTTTTCACATTTGGATCTCATCTAAAAATATTTATTTCATTTACTGACTTGTGCTTATCGGATGAGCACGATAGCTATCTTGTGATTCCCTAACCATGATTTGTATGTCTGTTGAAATCTGTCCCAAAATGCCAAGTCATCCATGTTACAACGAATACTTCTAGAAATGACTTATCGGTGAAAGGATTTTAACACCTGAAACGGTGATTGGAGAAGATTTTTTCACCGTCTCATCTTTTTTCAACTCGTAGTCCTTTAGTCAATGAAAACGATTGCTTGATCGTTGAAAAAACTAATCAGAAGTTATCATC
The DNA here is from genome assembly GCA_008508345.1 of Paragonimus westermani. Taxonomy (NCBI): domain Eukaryota; kingdom Metazoa; phylum Platyhelminthes; class Trematoda; order Plagiorchiida; family Troglotrematidae; genus Paragonimus; species Paragonimus westermani. Next base: position 46,159 of record QNGE01004156.1, read on the forward strand.
TCGAGAACATGACTCACAGTTCACCACGGATTCCATGGAAACCAACATCGACCCAGAATCAGACGATGTATCCAGTTGCCTACAGAAATTTTACAACGAAGACAGTAACGGAAAATATGAGGAGATCATAGCAGCGGACGAACAGGAGTGAGTCTGTTTCGTAAAAATTTGGTCTTTTAATCCGAAAGATGTATACTGATTAACCCTAACGTAAGAATGACACATACAGATGTGTTTTTACGTTCAAGTCATTGTTAGGGGTACTACGGATACCGATTAACTTGACAATTATCCAGGCTACTGGAACTGATGCAACAGACGAACAGAGCTTTATCGATCCTCGAACGCTTTCAGGTATTCGTCGTGTTAAGCGGCCTATGTGGCTTGTTCTACAGGGGAAGATAAAACGTTAGACACAAAAATAGCGGGCACAACATTGATCTGAAAGTAAATTGAACAAGTGGTTTTACTGCAAATTGTGTTTACGTGAGTGTCATTTTAATTTTCTTGGTTATGCCTCCAGCGATGCTATCACCCTTGAAGGTCATGAAAATGTTAATAAACATTTTGTCCGCAGTTTGTAGTTTGTCTACCTTCGTGTTTTTTAGTATGCTCTTATGAACACACAGTTGTATTGGGTTGTCCAAATTATCTTATGATACACCCGTGATATGTTGTCCTCATCGTGACGAAACATGAGTCCGTCTAGAAACGTCAGAATTGCGGGCGATCCAGGTTCTTGGGCAAAATGAAGATTTCAACCGACGAAGTCAAAATGCATCAGCATCTCACCCAGTAATTTTTAGATTCATCTGTTGCATCGCCTACATAACGCATACAATGGATGACTGATTCTCTCTGATCAGCTAAGGAAATCTCTGTCTCTCTCTCTAGCTTTGCCACAGAGATATCAGCCTAGTGGTCGGTTAGTGATGTCACTGTTGAGAGAACGATAATTTCTGATACTTCCCGGTCGTTTATGCCGCGGAAGGGGGTTGACTTGAGGGACCCCACCCCGAGCCTCTGACTCAAAAGTCTGACCTGCGAGACAANGTGCTCCGTTATTCGACGGTATAACTTGCCACAGAACTTAAACCGATCGTTGTGTGTGCAGCGACGTAGTAACTACTTTGGTTTTTCTACGGGTATTCGCACGTTGATATCATTAATTTCAATATACTGTTCGAGAAACTCAATCGTTTCATTGAATAGAACATTGGTGAAAAGAGATGGGACGTAAAGCGAGAATAGACGCTGGCCTAGTATATTCACCTGTCTTAATGTTTGTTGGAACCAGTCGAACGGGATAATAACCAGTTTGTACTCACTATCGAAAACCGATCGAAAATGAGAAACAAAGACTCAACGCGTTTAACCCGGTGCGTTAGTATCGGCCATGGAAAATAGAGTGCATAGAGAAAGACATCTACCTAGCGAGACGCGGAGCGAGTTGTGTTGTTAATCTCCGAGAAGGATATTAGCTTGACTTAAACAAAAATGGGTGAAAAACCGAAACCACACAAATGTAAATATGGATGCGCTTAACAAAAATCGTTATTTATCATAACCGCTACAAGGTAATGACATAGCAGTAACTGAAGATATGTGACGAGAGAAAAAAACTAGCCGAAAACAATGGAATTTCATGAATATGCGGGACAAAAATTTTAAGGAAATAGGCTTCTCAGTACCTGTTATAAACGGCAATTTTGGAGAGTGTTTTTAATCGGCAGCACGTGCATTCATCACACAGCTGTCAGTTTAGTGGAGCGACACAGACCTTCATATTTCCTGACTCAGAATTTGTCTAGTGATGGATAGTAAGGGCTTTTGGTTTCCGTATAGATTGAAAATCACTCACAACTGATCACAAGTCTCACATTCCCATAGACATTCCAATCGGACCCTTTTGAACAGAAGCACTAAACTCGAGTTTCGCTCTCAGTAGAGCTCGTCAGTGGTTCACCACATCCTTGCCACAGTCGAGACTGGAAATGTGGCCACGTTTTCCTCAGACAACCATGTTGATTACTGTGCCATTTACGTCATATTAAGCACGGTTGAATTATCATATATCAACCACACTCGCTTGTGATGATCGGGTTGCCCGATCGCCTCGAGATATGGGATACATTAACTGACCGACTGACTGCAATCGATTACTCCTCGATTAGGACTTCTGTGCAAGTTTAAATCACAGAAATCAATGACTTGTTGAGCAGTATTTTCATTGCTGATGAGTCAAGGATATGATGAGACAAGGACATGCACTACTGATGAGCTCCAATGAGAGAGAAACTTGAGATTAGTGCGATTGGAAGGTCTACGGGAATGTGACATTTACCATTAATTGTGGGTTAGGTTCAATCTACACACACATTTGTCTCTCCGACCTATCTTATAAATTCCCAACATTGCAACCTGTGTTATCAAGTGTGAAGATGTTCCGCGGTTGGTATTTCCCAATACTGTTCAGACTGTTCACGAGCTGTCTCAGAATTATGAATTTCCGTCTGATTGCATATACTTACAAATTTATGGTTTCCATCTACAGTGGTTCCTGGAGCAGTTCGAGAAACTGGTCGAAGTTGTACTCCGAAGAAAAATCAATGACGCCAACCATACGTGGACATCATTGTGATTTTGAGGTGGACCGATTGCATACCGATCCAAAATTCGTTCATCCATTAAGAACCGATCCCAGCAAAGGAACACTTCTATCGCATATACGCAGAAAGCTTTGCCAAGATATCTCTGATTGGCTGAAACTAACTAATTCAGAGCTACAAAATGCAGGTATACTGAGTGTTGCAATTAAATTTCATTTCAAATCAGTTCCATCTTAGTAACACATTAAACGATGTGGATTACTGATATAGGAAACAATCTACGTCAATAAAGAATGGTCATTTATGTGTAGAATAAGTATTCTCACTAACTTAAATAAATAGGCTTCATAGGCAGCAACATTTGTATGTATCCAACGTAGTGTGATGAATACAAACCAGAATAAATCAAAGTTCACTTGATTCTCTCTTTTATCTTAGTGAGAAAATGGCAATCAAAAATGAGACAATATTTAAAGTAATGAACCATTTTTTTGAAACCTCGGATGTTAAGTATCAGACTCTCAATCGATACTAATTAAGCTCATCGATCCATCGACTGCACAAGGACGGTAATGAATACAATGTTTATAGAGTAAACATTGCATAATTTTCTCCACTGTATAGATGAAATATCGCCTAGCAGGCTTAATGAGACCAATGATATCCACCTGTCTCGGAAGTCCTACTAATCGCGAGGTTATCGATTGGGGTTAAGAGGAAAGTTACTGTGTCCTCTCGAGACGATCGGACAGCCTCATCATTGCTCACAAACGAAAGTGGTCGAGCGTTCAGATTTGATAATTCGGTCGTGCCTAATGTGAGGTCAATGGCGCAGTGGTCAACACGGTTGCCTCATGATTGGAATGGCCGGAGTTCAAATGCCGGCCGTAGCAAGGATATGCACTGCTGATGAGTTCTAATGAGATCGAAACTCGAGTCTAGTGCTTCTGCTCGAAAGAGGCTGGCTGGACAGTCTATCTGAATGTGAACGCTGCGATCAAATGTGAGTGATGTTCACCTTGGAAACAAATGAAATCGTTTCACCGTCCACATTCACAACGTCTGGTTGACTCCTTGTGGCAACAGGGATACTGTTTATCATTCGTTTGCTGAATTCCCCCACAACTTACACGACTTCGATTTTAACATTTCGTTTTCTGTCGAGCAACAGAAAATTCTTGGCCGAGAAAATTTGGGCACCACTTACAACTGATCTCATCTGTTGCATTCCCATGGACTTTTCGGTCAACCTCTTTCGAAAAGTAACACTGGGCTCGGATTTCGTTTGTTAGAGCTCGTTAGTAATGTGCATCCTTGTCACGGTCGGGACTAGAACTCTGGCCACGTTTTCATGAGATAACTGTGTTGACCACTGTGCCATTTACCTGACACGAGGCATAACCGAACTATCGTATGGAAACGTTCAGCCACACTTGTAACATATCCGCACCAAATTTAGTACGAATGAGCTCAAACAGTTTGAGTGTCATGTTTAACACGTTATTGATAAACAGACTGAAAATAACACATGAAAACTTTAAGTGGCACTGAGTGGCACAAGTCAGATTACAGTAAAGATTTGTGACTGAAAAGAGACGTACGTTCTCCCGATGAACGTTGAGTGACCTATGTATAACCGACGACGTCAACTACCAGAACCCAATCAAGTCGCTGGAAACGTAGACCTATTGACATAAATACTATGATCAATTAAAAGAAACAAACCTCAGTTTGTTTGCGTTCATGGGGTAAGATACACTGATTGCCCGCAATAGGCTTTCAAGGGTACCAATACACGACGAGTGTAGACACAGGCTACTGACAAGCAAAGACGGACTGACGAATTGCGATCGAATCGGTCTGATGTGTGTCTAAATACATTCACGGGGACCGATTAGCTATTGACACTTTCATGGCGACGGATACGTTCAAACATGAACGCGTCAATCAGCCCCTTGCGATTTATTTGACACAAGATTTTTCTATAGCTGGTGTCATGCCTTTCTCCATATTCATCTTCATGAATTTTGAACTATCATTCATTTTGGCGAAGTAATCAATCCTATTCATTAAAACAACTCTTGTTCCTCCATCTGGTCTGAAATGTATTATGCATGCGTTCTTTTGTAAACACTTCAGTACATTTGAATACTGTTTGATCAGGAACTGTTTTACTTACGGTCTGTAGTTAAGATACTGATAGCACTAGTTCACCACCGACGATTCCAGTCTTTCTTCGTTTAAAGATGTCATAAAAATTTCCAGACTGAACTTCTAAATCAATCTGGCTATTCTTATGAAGTGGTCAACAAAAATTGGGTCCTAGTGACAGTGCCTGAAGCAAAATTCTGTTCAGATTCAAGGAGGAGAAGTTATGAACATAGCGCTTGGGATTATTCGGAAATTTCACACAGTTCAACTGATCGGACAGGTCAGTCATTCTGATGTCCATTCGTCTGGTCACAATACTATTATCGTACACCTCGAACTCTGTAGGATCGTTTCCCGACGAATCATTCAATACGTCTGCACACTGAGATAGTTTCCACTCCACCTCTCAAACAGTTATGGAACCCCGTTGGCTGCTTGCTAAAGGACTGGGAGCAACAGCCTTTGAGTAGATTCAAATACGTTTCAAAATTCTTCGGTAACATTTTGCATACTGACTGATGTCGACACATTGACTCATGAAACGAATTCTTCAAATGACTAATTCTGTTGTGTAGTCATGGTTACAATCTGAACGAAGGTGAACACGCAGTGTGGTAGGTGTTGGCATTCTGTACTATTTATCAGTGCCAAATTTCCAAGAAGATTTCTGTATGGGCCAAATGAGAGGGTTGCCAATCCGTCCGTGGCTTAGAACTGGTCACCAAGCTCATGGCAGGGTAGTATTCACCACCGACTGGGTTGATGGACTGGATGAGGCCTCAACAGCCAGCAAATATCTTGGGTTAGAATGATGTAGCATTGCATTCATTTAGGCTAATTCTGCTTCATTGTTGAGGCCAAAGGTCCTTTGATTATACCTATGTGACTTTCTCCACTGTTATACGCTGAATGACGGACACATTGAGAGGTGATACCACGAGGTTGTTCTTCTTCGACTGTCCGAATAACGACTCAAAGTTGGACCGCAATAAATGTTTGTCCACTTGAATCACACAATCCTCGTTCCGCTTGATGTGTTCGCTTTTAAAAGTAAGTTTTATGTGGACCGCTTACCGCTCTACTATTCTATGAATCTCTTGAATTGTAGAACGGACATGTTCAACTCCGTCGACTGATGCGTCATTGGTACAACGCTTATGATGTGCCAAATTTGTGATATCCTCAGCTTAGTTTTCTTGACGCCCTGATATACGAAAGTCAGTCAGAGCAAGTCTGTGGTCTGGTGAAGCCGCCCTACATAATCGATACGATTCGGTTTTGCATGTTCAGAATCCAACCCTGACCTTGACCGAATGACCCTTCCGAAGCTGCTGAGTGATCTTCCACTCTGCAGATGTTTGATATAAAAACAACTATTCGTATTAATGTATATGTGGTACTGACCAGTTGTAATACTCCGAATTAGGGAAATCGATTAGCCCTCAAAATCGTAGTTGAATAGAAATCACCCACGCAAGTGGTGAGGAGAAAACAACGGACTGATTCCATTAGGCATTTGTCATTTATGAGATGAAAACCCGGATTTACAGATGTACAACAGTACAAAATAAATCAAAGCCTGTCACTGACTGTTCTCAAGGACATACTACATCACAAAACGGAAAACATTTGTTTGAACAGAGGACAGATGATTTAGCGAACTGCGCAAGATTCACCAGTTATGCTGTCCGCTGATGAGCAGTCAGGGTATTGGTTTATTTTCAAGTTGACCATCACTCACATTTGATCGCAGCGTTCACATTCACATAGACTGTCCAGCCAGACTCTTTCGAAAACAAGCACTACACTCGAGTTTCGCTCTCAATAGAGCTTGTCAGTAGTGCATATCCTTGCCACAGCCGAGATTTGAACTCCGGCCATTCCAATCATGAGGCAACCGTGTTGACCCCTGCGCCATTGACCTCACATTAGGCACGACCGAATCATCAAATCTGAACGCTCAACCACTTTCGCTTGTGAGTAATGGTCAGGTTGCCTGATCGTCTCGAGAGGAGACAATGCAACTGTCCTCCTAACCCCAGTCGATAACCTCGCGATTAGTAGGACTTCCGAGACAGGTCGAGATCACTGATCTCATTAAACCTGCAAGGCGATATTTTAGATTACTGATGAGTAGTCGGGGATTTGGTTTGTTTTCAAGTTGAACATCATTTAACTTGAAAAATTTATGCTGTCCATCTAATCTTAACGTGGTGTCTTAACACGACTTCTGAATTGGTTGTTTGTTAGATTGTTTGTTGTGTCATGGTTTAGATGAGTAGTGAATCGTGTAGATTTTCATTACACGTATATTTATGAACTGTCATTACTGTTCATGTTAATTTATGGTGTTTACTGTAGTGGAAATTTGAGGTAATTTTCAATTCTACGTGATGAAAGTTTAAACAATTTGCGCACTTACGAAATGTGTTCTTTTCTGTAAATTTAGACACAACACACAAACAACATCCGACTACTGTTTCGGAACCCAACAAATCTACTTGTGATTGCGAAAATGTCAACTTTGCTCACGCTGACCAAAAACACTGGGAATATCAGCACCGTACGTCTCCTGATCCTATCTGTGAATCTTGGGAGGTTAATTCTCAATTCAGGCCACTTAAACAGCTCACGGGTGGGGGACGATTGCAACCATTTTCAGAGAAAAATCGAACCATTCAGACGACACGCGCATCACAGCTGTGTGCAATTTCACAATCGACGACATCGGGCAATCCAGTAGGCCTGTCAGACTTGCTGCAAATTTCCACAAAAGCTTTACAACAACGGGAGCGACCAATTCTGTAAGTTTGATGTTTGATGAAATTGCTTGTGGTATTCACTTTACGTTTCGAACACAAAGCCTCTAGACATTTTCCAGGATCGGAAGGTTTCAGTTTCGACTGAAGACTTGAAAGCAGTTTCTGGAGCATTATAGTCAGCATCAATGTCACTGCAAATTTCATTGGGACCCAGATTCGATTGGAATTTCCTTGTAGTCGTGCCATATAAGCGATCAACAGCGAAAGTTGCATAAGTTACATAAGTCTCCATACTGAATAACTTCATAAAGATGTGACATTTCTCGGTTTTCATGGCAATCACAACCTACACCGTATACACAGTATGTTTTATAAATTGTGAAACAAATGTTACTTGGATAAATATGTTTTCTTTCCATGCCACTCACAAACATTGTGGATTTAAAACCATGAATTTTCCGTTTGGTACTATTGACAGACTGGCATTTCTGAGCACTGTTAATCCGAATCATACTAGCTGAACTGGATGGTTTAATGTAAACGTCATGATACCGGGCTTGGCTTACAGGGATTAGATGAACTATTCCATACATACACTAAACGATATGCAGATGGTGTTTCAGACCACTATTGCCTTAGTACCCAGTTTACTTACTGAATTCTCTTTTAGGTTAAAGGTTATTTTAATCTAAACTCCCTTTTTAATAAAAGTACACCAGATTGTCTTCTGCAGTTAGTGCGTATGAACACTACACGTTGTTCTCCAACACTGTCGCTTTACGTTCACATAGACATACTGCTGAAGTGTCATTCATAGTTATCTACTGTTAATCGACTTTTACTGATTGTGACCAACATTCACTAGTCTGTTGGGTTGAACACAATTCCATTGATCTTTGTGTGCTAATCGAAAACGACAACATTAACAGTTTACTAATACAATCTGTTTGTTTACGAAATGAATGTCTTCTTCGGTTCGGTCACATCACTAGATTAAAAAAAACCTATAAGTACTTACTAGCTGAACAAGCAGAAGAACTTTGCTTAATTAAAACACAAGTGTATTGTACTAAGACTAGTTTTAATGAACTTCTACATGAAATTTATCAACAACTGCGCTATTCTTTTTATTTAAACAAACTTATACCTGTAACCAACCTGAGTTGTGTATCGATAAATAATTGTTGCAATGAATAGATGAATTTCAAACCGAACGCATGGTTATATTCTTGCCCGTATTCCCGATCAGATTTCAAACTCCGGTTTTTCACTCAATCATCTCCATTCACAACACCTAGCAACTTGATCAGAAAGTATTGTGGTTCGAGTCGAAATTTTGTGACAGCGCACTTGTAATCACAAGTTAATGAACCTAACAAACACTGGGACCAAATATTGTAAACAGGCATGTTCCGGAAAAGCTGTATGGTTGTGACAGAATTAGAATTCAATCACATCCATAAACCTTACGAACAAGCATTGCTTGATTACACTTGACTTTAAATATGGTAGCATCCATCAAGCCGTTGGACACACACTTTCGGAAAGTTTGCACAAAAGTTGAACAGTCGACAACATTTGAACGAGCTTTTGTGTGTGAGCTTGACAGAATGTGTGCTCTCCTGATCTGTATGGAAAAAGGCAGTTCACTCATCACCAGGTTGTCATCCGTACCGTGTGGAGGACGAAGTAATGAAAGTTTTAAAGCAGCTGCCCTGCTTATGATGTCTTACTTTCATTTATAGCTCAGTTGTTTGCATATAAACTGCAGATATTTTGACGTTTACTAATAGACTGTATACCTAGTTGTTTCATTAGCTTTTAAGTATTCTCTGTCCCGTTTCTTCTTTCTTCTCAGCTAGTACCCCTTTATTTCTCCATGATTGTATGACAGTTAGCGAGAATTTTCGACGTATTACTAACCTTCTTGTCAATGATGATGACGATAGCCAGTTGTCTGTGTTCCAGACGGTACCTTATTGGAAACAGAAGTGATACTTGAGATCACGTTATTGAACCGTAAACGATCCCATTGATCATAGCTCCTGTCTTTCATATTATTTAATTAAGGATGGTACAGACGGGTCGATTTGAGAACTTACAAAATATTCATTTTCTAATACAGTAGTGCGAATAAATTGCGATAAGTGAAGTGTCTACATTGAAATCGTTTGTTGACTAAATCATGAGGAGATCAATGAGTTGTTTTATGTGTATTGACTTTCATACACAGATATCCATCGTTGATATGTGGGAGTTATTGCACAATATGTTCTCATAACGTTATGCTTGTTACATTCGAATCGAGCATTTCACATTTGCTTTGCATAAGTGTTTATATTCCAGGCCTCTGCTTAGCTGGATTAGATACTCGACGTAGTTTTATACCAGTATACTATTGTTTGCACTGATTACTGATGAGCTGTCGGGGATTTGGTTTATTTCGAAATTGAACATTACTCACAGTTGATCGCAGCCTTCGTATTCAGATGAGATCAGTGATCTCAACCTGTCTCGGAACTACTAATCGCGGGGTTATCGATTGGAATTAACAGGCAGTTACTGTGTCTCCTCTCGAGCCGATCGGGCAACCTGATCATTGCTCACAAGCAAAAGTGGTCGAGCGTTCAGATTTGATAATGTGGTCGTGCCTAATATGAGGTCGATGGCGCAGTGGTCGACACTGTCGCCTCAAGAAAGCGTGGCGGGAGTTTTCACTGATGTTCACTATATGTTCCCACATATACATAGTCTGTTTTCCAGCTGCAGTCCGCATTGTCAGCAAGTTATTTTTAACTAGCTTTCAAAATGTTTTGATAGACTGTATCGTTTCATTGTTTTTCGCGATTTCTAACCCTGGTACAAGTCGGTACAACGGTTCCCATGAGATTGTCGTGTTCATCTTTCACACCATTGAAACTGGGCTTGACGGCTTGTACAGCTAATCCACGTGTACCGATTACGCTGGTTGTCACCATGACTACGTGTGACTGACCTTGAACACACCAGGCCTGCCCCATACTGTTGTTCAGACGTCCGCTGGACTGTCGTCATGACGCTCGTGTTGCGTTCGACTAACCGCTGTAAGATACATGACAAAAAGTACACTCTAGAGGGCAAAACATTTTCGCGGGAAGGATATTTCATTAGCGGTTTGTGCAAGCCGGGTACGAAAAAAATAACTATGGTCGATTGAACGTTTGAACAGCAAACCCCCAAGAAGATGGTGGTCTGCAAGCAGCCGCATACACGCTCTATCCTTCTCATTTTTTCTCACGTCAACTGGATGGTTTTACTTGGCGATTCGTAGATCTGGGAATCCAGTAGTGTACAGGGTCAACAGTCGTGAGCATCCCAAAAGAGTGAGAGCAGCAATGGATGTTCGGATGTCTGCAATTGATGAATTTATCTTTCGACCTACCTCGAACCTTCTCTGGTGATAGCTTGAGTACCCAGTAACTAATAACGTTATCTCAGTGGTGGTCAATGAAAAGGTCAAGTCAATGGTTGGGACTGGTGTACAACCCTAATGCAGCGGAGCCCGCCTGGCCGTGTCCCCTCTTGTTCGGTTGCATCGTTCTCTGTTCAAATCCGCGTCCGCGTATCGACCGCACTAAGTCACATCCAGTTGGAGCGTTCCAATTGGTTGAGTGTACAGATGGTGACTGCACGAGTGTGTTCGTGCGTGCGGATGTGGGAGAGAGGTGTTGGGTCGGTGAACGTTGGGTTGCGCACGTGTAGGTTAGGCTTGCGCGGCTTGCCTCGTGATGGGCCTCGTAAGAGGGCGATGCTACGGATACGAAAGATTCTTCCGCATTTCCGAATCGGGATGACGAAATGAGATCGGCTCTCCATGATAGCAATGACATTTCACGTCAACTGCCACATCAGACAGCGATGATACCCATCGACACACAAATCTCTTGTTGGTTAAGACCAGAGCAGCTAGCCATCCATTAAGATAATAGGGAAACAGTTGCATTTACTGAACGGCTGTCACCTGAGGTGTCCACTATCTGGATTTTAACAGTTTCTCATCCACCCAGCTAGAACGCACACTGGCTCAGTCTCCATTTCACAGAACACGTCCCATACGCCTGGTAAACTTGATATAGGGTTGAAATCTATTCTCACTTGTAGTGGTCAAGTACGAATTATTGACTTGTCTAAGTAAGTAAATGCAAGCGTACGTCATCCGGCTACCGGTAACAAAAAAATCGTTCAGATACAACGGAAAATTTACAGAGTTCGTACGAGTTACAATAAACAAATGCTTGGATTCACAGAAGGTGTTCAAAGGCTTCAGGGAGAGCCACCCTAATATTTCAGATTATCAACGTCCAAGAAGCAAATGTGTTGCAGAATTACCCTGAACTGCCTAAGCTCGACTGGGGTTGCGACGGTGATCGTGTCACACACAAAAATTGAATGAAGGATTCGTGTGGTGTCGTCGAACGACTGTGCAAACAGAGAAGAGAATAGACCGATGTAACACAAATTATGTGTTATATTGTAAGGTCACTTTAACCAATATGAACAATGCGTGAAAATGATGCAAAAGCGTTATTGTATAAAAGTATGTTGCGACCGCAAAAGACGTTTGGCCCACTAAGTTGTTTGTCGTACCAATCGCCGCACATGTGTTGAAACATAGGACCACGAACACGTACACTCAGTTGCACGCTTGATGTGCATTCGCATTCACTGGGCGGCAGTATTTTGTCATTCGTCCTGGTGACACTTCCTCCCCTAGTGCGTACACACTAGACCGACAGTCGCTTCTGGTTCACCGTCTTCCTGGCGTTGAGGCTTGCCCTTAAGTCCCCGAACGCACCATATACTATACTAATCAGAAACAACATGTGAATCATTATCAGTTGACAAAAATATGGAAAACTCTACACAGTCACACTAGGATCATGATGTGAGTACCAAAACTGTCTACTACATATTGTAGTTTAGTTGTTCACATGCAGCTGTGATCACGTTTGCACTGGTAAAACCAAATAAATCGGGAACTCAGTGCGTGTCTTGGACCGATTTGCCTCGCCAGACAACGCAACCTGACCTCGTCGATCAGTCATCTACTGGCTGGAGTTGTGTACACTGAAAGTTGGAATAGCAAGGGTCAAGCTAAACTCATGAATAAGACATGAATGGAATGAATTAGGAGACAGTACAACAAAACAACAATCACGGTAACGAGGCCGTTCCACTTTGTCCGGAAAGTCATTGATTCCACGTTTAGTAACTTGCCCATACATGTGTACTCGAATGCATTGCCTGTTATGTCAACCAACCGGAGCTTTATGGAGCCCACATATACGGGTGCACACGATGGGTCAATCAGTTCGATCGCCACAGTCTTTCTTGGTGGAGTATATACAATAGCATGTGAATATTTGTCGTATGTCACACAGTTTATCCGTATGCCGAACTGTGTGATTTCACACAGGAGATTCGTAGTAGGGTAATTTGGACTAAAACTCACAATCGACGCAAACCAATCGTCTGCCTATTCATGCGATATACATAAGCCATGCATTGAGAATGGTCAAGCAAAACTTTGCTAATGAACCGGACTAGCAGAGTGCCATCAATTGGAGATCAGTACAAATAACAGGTGAAATTAAATAAGCTCCAATTTGGATTATCTCCTTATCACCCGTGATAGCCTCGGGCGTGTCTGTGTGCAGGTCCAGGTGTTTGAACTATCTGGAAAACATTCGTGTATACACACATGACCGTCACAGTTCTCATTCCCCCAAAAGTAGAACACTGCAACATGTAAATGGTTAGTTCACATTCATGGATTCGTGCCGAATTCCCCATTCTAGACAGACCCTTCACGTACACAACTTGAATACGACCATACACGGCGTCATTAGTCATGGAGTCGGCGTTATGACAGACAAGCTATTAACTCGGTTGTTGACAGCTATAATTCAACAGATGTGGAGTTTAGGGAACTCCAAAAAGAATAAAATGTTTTCAGACACTTCTGTTTTCAAAATCTTTTTATACATGTCTGACTTTGTTGGTCAAAGTCACTTCTACACCCTCCAAATTCGTTCATACCGTAAAGATGATACCCAGAATAGGACAACGTTTGACAGATTTCAGTGAATGTTTGTCACATTTAACTGGTGTCTGATCATTTCTACCTCGTAAACAGCGTTGTGTTCGGTAGTATTTCAGTTAAAAGTTTGTGTAGCCTAGAAAGCATTCAGTGATTTGGCAGGTTTACGTCGTTTCCTTGATCACTCATTTCTACTGTCACTGTGGATTTCACTTACTTTTACTGGGGTCAGTGAGTATTTTTCTCTGAACAATTGCTGTTTTTATCGTCATTCTGTTAATAATGAACTCTCCGTCTGCTATATCACTTGTTCCATTCCAAATCTCACTTTCCCTCAACCTTTTGCGTGTCATTATTGAGGGACAATGTTTGCACGCAGGTTATTCGTCAGTTAATAGGCTTAGGAACGTATAATGTCAGGATTGCTGGAGGGGTCCTTAACATCACGATAGAATCTCATCCGTATTTGACAGACAGACATAATCCATTCACAGTGATGCTTAGCTGCCATCCAGCAATCGGACGGCAACAAACCTGATTACGAGGCATATGGGAAGGAGGGTCACTAAAAATCCACGTATCTAATCCCAGAATTGCGGCATTCATCTGTTCGATACACTTGCTCGGCACACTTCTGTGTTTAAGCTACTCCCACAGCCAGCCTATAGACGGTAATGCACTTGTGTATTAAGGGAAAACCATGGCTTTACGTTTGGTTATTATCGTGATGGATTGTCAAGTCGGAGGTGCGTGTGCTCCAACTCTCGACGGAGTACATCGGCGAGGCAACAAGATACCTTCAGAAACCTACAACGAGCGGGTCAGCGACTGCATGTGCGACCGGATGAGCCATCGCTCAAGTGGATAGGATCAACGGGTTAGGCATGACAAGCAAAATGGGATGAATAACCAGGCACGATTATTCTAACATCCGGCGGAATATCTCGAAGTGTTCGTAGAATGCGGTCAGAGGACAGAGTGGATGGATTGCGGGCAGTATGAGCGACCGGACGAACCATTACCCAGCGAGATTGGCCCAACGGACGAGGAATGGTAGGTGAAAAACGTCTTGACAAGAGGCACCGGACACACAAACCGAGTCGAAGTACGCACGACGTGTGAGCGGAAATCAGGGGTGTTGTGGTCCGGCAAATAACGACTCATAAACGTGAGCGCACGCGTAGCATGGTAAACAGCGTGTTGAACAAAAAGGGTTGCGCCTCATTGGCCGCATTTTACGCTACAGTGTCAGAAAGGTTGCTAAATGATCAAAGGGCTCAGTAATTTTCCTCAGTCGTTCATTACGACGATATGACTGCTCTGACGATTTCGGTTTTTATGGTTTAGGCCTAAAAATACACCATACTCTGTGTTGCAAATAGTCTAACAATCTTACAAACATCTCATAACTTCACATGTTGACTGAAAGGTCATTGCATACCCTGACTGCTTGATTCTTAATGAGTTTGCACCCACGATCTCTTTCTGAACTCTTTCCCTACCGGATTGATTATTTCCCCTAATCAGCCGTACTAAGCAACCTCGTTTGTGTCACATTCATTGATAGCTTTCTTTCACTAAGCCATATCAAACTAGCATCCACTGATCGATCATTGAGGCTAGATTAAGGCTTCTTAAGTCACTCCTCGTCCTCGGTGTGAATAGCCGGCAAGTACCTTGTACTCGGAACAATATTGAACTTGAAGATGTATAAATACTGGTGAATTCCGTCTCTCTTTTCCACCGTAGCTATTCGTTCGAGGCGATTACGACTGGGTCTGCCCTCACACCACAGTTTGTAGCGTTGAAACAAATGGTCTCATTTCCTATTCGGTTGTTCAGTGATTGTTAGCTTGATGTCTCACAACTGTCATTTGTGGACACATTAAAAGCTTGAGTCATTTAGTGCCTGTAACCGAGGTCATAAACAGAACGGTATTGTATCAAATATTTGGGTAATATTCTTGCATGATCTATACAAACTCTTGCTTTTTCTCCGTCTTCAATGGTCGACCAGTTATGTATATAAGTCAGTGGACAGCTCTTGCAGATACATTGAAGACCTTCGTCATCTTCGTGAAACATAGCTTCAGGATTCTAAAGCAACACTGCCTCATAAAATCTCCTCCGATCGCTCAACCATACGTGTACGATGTGCATGTGTCTAGAGGTTCTACGGTTCAATAACACTAAGCAAACTGACTTCGAACTTCTCATAAGCATACTCACAGAAAAAGCGCTGCCTGACGGGATCCTGGGCAGCCGTTGTCTTTGAGTTTTCAGACTCGAGGCCACGGACAGAGAATCAAGAGACACGGATCACAAACGCCGTTTATTTGCTGTTGTGGTACATACTCCCATAGTTATCATCATCTCACTAAGGTGCAGTACACCACGTTGTCATTGTACATTGATTTGAGCTTTGAACGTAGGCTTGACACCAATCAACGTGACGTAGGTGGTCAGTATTCTCACGTTACTCAGGGAGCAGGTAACGGTGTGTCTTTTTCTCCAGCTTCGTGCTGATAGCTGTCAGTTTCTGGTGAGTGTTGCTTTTTAGCGCTTTAGATGTCAATGCGCCATCTGGCAACATTCATCATCAAGTTAATCACGTACACAGATCGACCATATTGCCCTCGGCTATCAACACTGTGGCTGCTTTCCATACCACAAGTAAATCTGGAGTAACTCTGTGGATTCCAATCATGGGCTAGCATTGACCCACCCATGATGGCACAGATACAAGCGCTCTATAAATGCCAAAGGACTGTAGACTATAATCGTGGATTCCGGTCACCTGCAGAGATTGAGACACGTTGGGAAAACGTCCGGCATGTAAGATGCAAACATATTATCACTGTCTGGTTGGTCGCCAACCACCGGATTTCCCACGTTATCATGGGAAAATATTGAAGTCCACCTGGATGTTTAATCCGTCAATGGTTAACCTATCTATAACCTGCAGATACGCTTTAGATTCTGGAGTGAACACCTTCATCAACAGTTCAAATGGCCTCTAGAACCATTGATCACGCCTTCAGATACTCCATACACTCTCTACCCGGTTAACGCTTCTACTCCCCATGGGAAGCAGAAATGTTACTTGAGATCAAGCTCTCGAAAGGTACACAAGTCATCCGGCGCAGACGAAGTTCAGTAATTCGCATAGATGGGGATCCAGCCCTTTTCAACCAGCGGACAAATCTGCTCCGGAAACTCTGGGTGATTGTGGTCGTTCCAAATTACCGTGATCCAACTAACACCATCCTCATCTTCAAAATGGGCCTGTACATTCCGTGTACCAAACACCGAGGGAAAAGCATGATTCCTATTACGTCGAGGTTATTTACGCATCGAACGAACAATTAATCCACGAGCAACAAACTGGGTTTCGCTGTGGCCGTGGTTGTATTGATCTTGCCTTCACACCGTCGATTGCTTGAGATTCGTCATCCATACAGAGGGCTGACATCACGGGAGCCTCTGGTTCACAGCTTTACTCCTGGGTTGTTTATCAAAGCAGGGCAGTTCCGATTTTGCAGCAGACATTATCCTAGTTTGTGCTCCGATAGATTATAAACTTGCTTTCATAGAAATGCTACTGGAGGCTAGACTTCGAGATCTAGTGTACATACAACAGTAATATGACCAGTGAAAGTTCATGGAGAGATCAAACCATTTCACGCAGATTGAAGACTTCGGACCGGTATGACCTTAACGCTTTTCGAATGCAAGACTGGCAGAGCCACACTAACGCACCTCCTTCGATAGTGGGGTAGTTGAGTGGATGGTCCGATGAAATCACAACTGGATCCCGTCTAAAACACTACAAAACGTAAAGCTCAGGCTTAGGTAGCATTTACCAGTCGTCGCGCCGGTACGATCTTCGTAATTCAGTGAAAGATCGGGTTAACAATGCAGTTTTGTTGTACATTTGTGAAACCGGACTCATCTGCAAGAAGGATGTTCACAGAATTTCCGCCTTACACCATCTGTGTCTCAGAAGCGTTAGCGGTGTGTGATGGGGACACCACGTCAGTATTGACGAATTCCGTTGACGTGACTTCGGGACAAAAACTCCGTCGTACTCTGAACGTAAGTATCGCTATCCAATAGGTTTGGATAGATCTCACGCTATCCAGTTACCCAGTTGCCACACCATGCCATGTATACGGTTGAGGGGTCAAAGTGGAGGCAGCAGACTGATGGCCGACGTATGAGTTGTGTTTCGGGGTCTGAAGGTATTGACATAGGAGCCGGCTCCATTAAGGCCTTCTTGGCTGGAGTTCAAATATGAGTGAACACATTTGGTTGAGCACACTGTTTACTATGGGAAGAATTAGAAATCTACATTATTTCCCTCATTTTGCCTCAAACAACCTGAAATTCTCATCTTTTGTTTCCACCATTATGTCACATTAACCGGAAGGCGGTGTCAAAATCCAGTTGTGGGGATTGTATTTTAGAACATGTTTTAAGTAGTTTTGGAAATTTGTTCAGGTGGAATCTATTTCCTCGAGTTTTTCCCGTGGTATCACCCACAATTGATATTGCAACTGTGCTATTCTGTGTCAGGAATTCCACTTGTTCATACTCCGGAAGGAAACTTCTAATATCTTGCACGCTTTCATGTATGTGGGTGTGAACGTCTTCCTTCACAAGCTCCAACAATTATTTGATGTCCATTGGTGTTGGCTAGTTCGGGGACCAATCTACTATGGACTAACCTCCAAACCAGACACATAAGTCAGTTACTCGTCTGGTATTAGGTTGTCAAAACGGTGTGTGAAGAGTGCTCAGAAACATGTATACGGTGTTCATTCTTTCCGAGGTTAGTGCCTGATCGGGTTGAGTTTTGTCAGACACACCACTGTTTCTTATCTCGGTTAAAAACCCAGTCGATAAGGGTTCCCAATACCCTATAAATGGTTTAATCCTGTCGAATAAGTGGTCTTCTCGGCAATCATGACCTACGCGATTCATGATGAATAACCGGTCATTCATTCAACCATAGATCATCATTTTTCGTTTTTACATAGTAAGTTCTTCTGGTTCCAGCAGTTGACATCATGACTTAAGAAAACCGACTGACTCCTTTCTTTCGACTAGATATAGTCCCGTACGTGAACTGAACCATCATTTGGGGAATGCTCACCTAGTCCATTCATTTTCTCAAAGTGCATTTGTCACTTCCGCGTCTTCCGCACCAAAACTGGTCGTTTTACTGCATTTCAAGTCCGATGGAATCAGGTCGAATCACGTGATCAAGTGAAGGTCATATGTGTAGAGGCGGGTGAGAAATGTCAATTTGGTGAATAACTGATGCGCATCTGGAGATCGCGTCTGCCGAGAGATCCAAGTGGAATGGTTATTCAATCAGTGCATTCCCGAAAAACTCCAAGTAGTCTGAGCGAGAACAAGGCGCGAAGTGGACTTAACAGATACCTTTGGGCTGCAAACCATCCTGTTCGTTTTTTATCCCAGTATATTTTCAGTCCTTAATATCAGCCCATCTACGTGAATTTTTGAACTGCCTACCATACACACTATACATGACTTACTCTGCTGTGTTTTTA
The DNA here is from genome assembly GCA_008508345.1 of Paragonimus westermani. Taxonomy (NCBI): domain Eukaryota; kingdom Metazoa; phylum Platyhelminthes; class Trematoda; order Plagiorchiida; family Troglotrematidae; genus Paragonimus; species Paragonimus westermani. The sequence goes on from QNGE01004156.1 coordinate 65,336, forward strand.
TTCGCGTAACTATCAGACAGATTGGGCTAATCGTGAATTCACCTAAAATTTCGCCGAGTTCCTGACCAAGAGTGTAACCTGATACCAGTTCCGTTATCGGCATAGCCAGGCTGCTTCCTGAGATCGGTTTGCCTGATTCCGTGATTGTCATTTAATCTCAAGCACCAACGCAATGGAGTTTGTGTTGTCATAGTGATTGTCTACTCATTCGACCGTATCCGTTGCAGTCCGCTATTTCAGTCAATGCGACTAAAATTTACGCACCACCAGGGCCCAGTAACACGTAATTATAGACATTGCATCCAAATAGTTCAACATCAGATATAATTTTTATGTACAAATTCAGTTACATCATCAAATGAAAATGTGCTATTCGTTACATTGACATTTTAAGTCCTAACGACAAACGATACACAGTTTGTGGAAACTTGAACTGCCCGATGAGAGAATGCAGTGCAAACTTGCAGAATTCCACATTCGACATCACAATCTGAGTAGAACACGTGTTCAATTCACGTTGTTGGAAAAAAAGGAACGAACTGAATTAGATTCTGAAGTTGAGCAACACTCACATTTGATCGCAGCCTTCGTATTCAGATAGACTACCCAGCCAACCTCTCTCGAAAACAAGCACTAGACTCGAGTTTCGCTCTCATTAGAGTTCATCACATCCCCGACTACTTATCAGTAATCTAAAGTATCGCCTTGCGGATTTAATGGGTTCAGTGATCTTGACCTGTCTCGGAAGTCCTGATAATCGCGGGGTTATCCATTGGTGTTAACAGGACAGTTACTGTGTCTCTTCTCGAGACGATCGGGCAACCTGACCATTACTCACAAGCGAAAGCGGTTGAGCGTTCAGATTTGATAATTCGGTCGTGCCTGATGTGAGGTCAATGGCGCAGTGGTCAACACGTTTGCCTCATGATTGAAATGGCCGGAGTTCAAATCTCGGCTGTGGCAAGGATATGCACTACTGACGAGCTCTGTTGAGAGCGAAACTCGAGTCTAGTGCTTGTTTTTGAAAGAGTCTGGCTGGACAGTCTATCTGAATGCGAAGGCTGCGATCAACTGTGAGTGATTGTCCACTTGAGAAATAGATTCTGGCTGTTTGAGGTGCGGATGTGGGGCAAGAAAATTTCATAGTGACAGAATTCACGCATGAGAAATGAGTGGTGAGTGTGTGCGATGCAAGTCATTCCCATTAGTCAAGAAAATGGTCTCTAGTGGGGAGCTAACTGAGGTTTATACATTTTTACGTCACACGACTCGTCTTGGTCTAGAGAAAACATAAATAAGAGTGAAAGTATGATACCGAACTACTACGCTTAAGAACAACGTATATCGTCGTTATCGCAAGTCATTAGCTCGAATCCCCCTGAACGTGGACAACGAAAAGATTTCAGCATAAATCTGCTATTGAACGGTAAACATTCACAGCTGAACGAAACACAATATTCCACATTCGGCTATGAACAGCATATGTTAAAGTTTTATTCAGCTGTCCGACTAACCTTACACACATTGAGTTTTTAGTTTCAAATTCACGTATATATATATGTATGAGGTACGTTTACTTCTTGTGGTTAGCCACTAAAATCTTAGTGGTCAACTTTTTAAAGGTATCTGGCATGGACCATCTCAAGCACCACAATGACAGATGCACAAATGAACTCGCTAACATTGTTGCTGAATCAGATGAGCTATCCTTAGTTGTTCAATAGCACATTAACGAAATATCCGCACGTCGTGTTTAACATGTAGAGTATTACAACTTGCTCGTAACGTTGTGTTATTC
>QNGE01004157.1:0-67124 GCA_008508345.1 Paragonimus westermani
TTTTGTTTTGTCGGAGTTTGAATAATCGGTGAATCGAGATTTTCACCACAATGTAGCGTTGAGGAAGCCTGAAATTCATCCTCACGTGAGAGGGATCGCTGGCTTGATGTACCGAAGTTTTAGGTATTAACTGACCAGCGTTACCATTTTCTAATGCTCCAACACACAAGGACTGCAAAATTGAAATTGATTTGGCTGTTGAGACTTTGCATACGGTGTATCCCATTTTGAAACTTCTAGAACCACGATGTTCCACTTAGTTAAAATTAGGGAAGACAGTGGTGTGAACATCACGCTTAGTTAGGTTCGTTTGCTTGCGAAAGTCTGGAAGCCAAAATGATTCGGTGGAGTCAGGACCGCTGCACGCATTCTGATTGTAACGGGCGATGAAAAAGTTGATCATGCCGTTTCAAGAGAAACGTTTTCCAAAGGACTTGAAGTAAATCGAGGCCGGCTCCATTGACAGGTGACGTATAGGCCATCTACTGCGGTTCGGACCGGTACTAATGATCGGTTGATTGTGTCTGGGAAGGATGGCGAGTGGTGGCGCTTACAAAAGTGACATCAAACCCGTTATTTTACCACCGCACGTCACGGTTGCAGAGCATAAAGTTAAACATAACCACGAAATGGAAGGTCATCTGGCTGCCACACATGTGCTTGCATCCATTTGGACGACATTTTGGTTGTTGAAGGGAATGACGATGACATAGATGAAACTTGTTTTTTTGTAGACCATTTGGGCGGCTAATTGCTCCATTACTGATAATTAGAGTTACTGCTGACTGATATTCATTCCGACACACTGGATTGAACTCAGGTGGTCTGTTTCCGGTCACAGTAGGTAAAAGCCAGCACGGTCGCAACGGTTGTACATGATTTACTTCAGACTCATGCTATCCACCTCAGGGTTACCTCCACAACATAAGCTGAGTCGTTCGTGATGATACTTGTCAGTTTTGTGAGCAAACAAGGTGCTCTGAATGTCATATACAGCTACAATGGCGCCAACTCTTTAGAGGAAAATTCAGAGTTGAAGAAGAGGCTGCCAGCTCTGGATTGAAGAAGGATTGCTGACCGGCACTTCAACTCACCTGCGGCCAGCCACCGAGGTAGGGTGTGAGAAGGAATGATACAAACCATCTTGCCAGTAATTAATTCTATAACTCGCCAGCAGGTCAGAAGTGAGGAGGCGCTGTCGAGTTGCCTGGTAGAGGTGAACGAACAAATTACAATCCTTTGCTTGTGTCTATCTATGATGACCCTCAAAACTCGAAGGCACCAAGACTAAGTGATATGGTGCTGTTTTGTCCGGACTGAAGCCTTCCGAACACCATTGTCATTACGTCATATAAGGGTTGGAAGCAAACCAAACATTTTGTTCACGTATTTAGCGGGCAGCGGCAACGTGAATATCTGTTTGGGTTGCCAGCTTATTACAAACGGTTCAACGCCTCAAGCGATTTGCAGGTAGATGAAGTCGTTCTGCTTTATGACACACCAGCTCCTCGGGGTTTTTAGCTGGAAGGCACGGCGACCAACGCATGGAGTAGAATGCACTTTTCAGACCCCCGATTCTAGTGCGGCAATAGGGGGATTCATTGAACACCTCAGGTTCCACATGAACATCTTAGAACTGCGAAGCTCAGAACGCCTTACCGTGAATGGTAAGGACAGTACCCTCACTCCAGAGGAGTAAGGTGAGCTAAACATTCTTACATCACGGCACCGGAAAACTCAGTTTTCCTCTCATTACGAAACTGCACGAAAGGATTAATGCTATAGGGCATGAAAACGGAAATCTTCACCTAAGTTAGGAGAACCGTGCACTCTAATGTAAAGAGAAGAATTCTGAGTTGCTGCAGACTTTGAGACGCATGAACCATGTTAGTAGTAACCCTACAGAGCCAAACTCTCGCGGATGCTTTTGCTACAGTCTGTACTCTCTCTAATTAGTACTTTGCTGCTTCCTGTGGTACTGACAGAAATACGTTGCCTCCACTTCTCCATGTAAAAACAAGTACGTTCCTAAAGCATGTTCCTGTTGATGCCGTGGATATGTGCTCTCAGTTGGCTGCTAGCAGACCTTCTCATCTTCACGATTCTGTTAGTATTTATCCCGCTGTACTCACACGCGGAGGGTCATACGTTCCGTTACTTCTGTCTATTATTTACACACTTCTGTCAACCTCTAGATCCTTCTCTCCTCAGTGGAAAATTCATTTATTAAGCCCTACCATAAAAGCGGCTGCTAACAAGAAGTTATCAACTGTTGCCCACTGACCACACTCCAGTTTGTTCTAGAGTATTGGAAAGGGAAATAGAATGTCGTGTTTGAATCCCTACTATCACAAAATCTTGAAAGCCACTCACAACGTGGGCTTTATAGCAAACTTCCTCGCATGAAGTACCAGATGGAATTTCTCAACCATGTTACGAAATCTGCGGATTCAGGGGATGCGATTGTCATTATACTGTTGGACATGGAAAATCTTTTGGTTGTGCGCCTCATAAGCGACTTTTGATCAGAATAGCGTCTTTTGGTACGCTGGATTCGTTGATTAGCTGGTTTGCTTCACGCCTTAAGGGCCGCACACAAACGGTGAAAGAGGTGACAACAGCTCAATGCCCAGACCAGCCATCACTGGGATGATTCAAAGAAACGCGCTTGAGAACGTTACGCTTTCTCTTGTGTACTGACGGTATATGTGGAGTTATCAAGCGTGTTAAAGTATTCTTATTTGCCGATGGTAAAAGACTTGTCTACAACGTTCTGTCAAGCAACCTCTATTCTTGTTTAAAAAAATGCACGGAAAGACTCGAGGTCCCTGCAGTCTAGGCGTCTAACTTGGCTAATGAATTTTCTGTAGATAAACCTAACATCGATTGGAGTTAACAGGCAGTAACTGTGTCTCCTCGCGAGACGATCGGGCAACCTGATCATTGCTCACAAGCGAGAGTGGTTGAGCGTTCAGATTTGATGATTCGGTCGTGCCTAATGTGAGGTCAATGGCGCAGTGGTTAACACGGTTGCCTCATGATTGGAATGTCCGGAGTTCAAATCCCGGCCGTGGCAAGGATATGCACTACTGACGAGCTCTAATGAGAGCGAAACTCGAGTCTAGTGCTTCTTTTCGAAAGAGGCTGGCTGGAAAGTCTATCTGAATGCGAACGCTGCGATCAAATGTGAATGATGATCAACTTGAAAATAAACCTAACATAGTTGTGCGTGATTTCCATATACCAGGGAACTTTATGAAGCTGAGTGGTCGCAGTATACCAAATATCATCTCATTGCGTCACCTGCGTATATGTTACTCACACTCGTCCAATTTCACGGAACATGTATCTTTCCTGGTAGCTGAAGTTAGATGAGCGACAGGTCACACTGAACACTCCTTCCCTTTTGTTGTCCGGCTGCATCCTTGATATTTATGAGTACGACCCCAATTCGAGTACCGCGCGATCATATATGATTACGTGCGCGATTCTGATATGTTAGCCCTTTAAAGTGTCCGGCGTGTATTCACGGAAGACTTACCAGGCTATCCATTTTCTTTGAGCCAAACAGTACGCTGGAGGGCGATTGCACTCGATCGTGTTGGTTACGACGACTGAAGCTGAACCTTGTACCCACGTAGTCTGGTTTACGACCATGGATTCACCGTCACTTTCATGATCTGCTTGCAGTAGAGCGCCGAGCACAAACACAAGAAGAAGGAATTTACTTCAGCAACTTTTAAACCGCGAAGAACTCTGCGTTAAATTTCTTATAATAAAATGTTTCTACTCCTTTTGTATCTGGAAAAAGGTAGAATTTGGAACAAACTGCCACACGCAGTTAGAGTCAGTTTGAATGAACATCAACTTGACCAAGGCTTGGAGGCTTTCCTGATAGTACCGAACTCCATTTTCAGTTCCAAACTTTGCTTGACTGAGGACGATATCTTTGAAAACAGACCTAGCAACCCCTGAATAAAAACCCTGTGCACCGCGTGGTGTTACGTCACGTACTCCTTGAACTGGCTAAAACTGTCAGTTTAACCACTAGAAGTATTGATCTGGATTTCGAAGTTCACTACTGACTAGAATAGGATTGATCTTGTATAGTAATGCTCAAAACTTGCACGTTAACTAGAAAACAGGCCTATATGTATACGCTGGCAGTGTGGAGCAAATCGTCATCAAAATTCGGCAGTATTCATGCACTAGGAAAAAACACCAATCAATCTTTTTTCCGTTTCACTTGATAAAAAGTGATTAATAACATCATATATTTTATTAACTAACACAAATTCATCGATATTACACTTTCTAAAATCAATCGCAGTTCACATGTCCGTTTTACGTTCTTTCACTCATCACTTGATTATATGTTCTCCTCCTGATTCCACGAGTATATCTAGCGTGAGTAAACATTTCACAACTTCCGGACACTCGAAATTCCCTATTGGTAGGAAAATTTGCGAGACTGGCAAAAGTCCGTTGAGTATGAGAAATTAACGAAGTCTTGCCCGCATGTCCGTGCTCTCCTGTCGCCCTCTTCTAGATAAAGCTTTCCTGAACATTTTTCTGGGGCGATTCACATAAAATGTTGACGAAATAACTCGACTTCCCTTTTCCGCCGTTCTCAAATCACCTCATTCTGGCATGACCTTGACTGTTAGGTCAGAAGTTCTCCTGTAAAGTGTAAATTGTTGTAACTATCCAGCTTTTAATCGAATTTAAGAGCGTATGAGAACTATTTTTCAAACAACTGTTTTAAGTGTTCCTTCACAATCTGAGATTTTTCCATCATATGTCTTTTTTGTTTCTTTATTCACAAAGTTGGTGTGTTGTATCATTATTAAGTGTGTATGTAGTGTGCATCTATGTGTATGGCCCTACAGTATGTACATTGATCGCTCTCGCCCGAGTGTGCTTCTCACGGGTGCACTGGGAAATTTAATCTCATTATAGCATCTCTAGAGTCAAGGAATCACCTAAGACAAGTATTCATGGAAGCATCACAGTGCTGTAGGGCGTGATATCAGATCTATATGTCTTCCGAAAAAACATAGCAAAAGGCAATTCTGGTATGCGAGAGGTTTCTTTCCAGTCGATCACTTCTTGACCAGAACCTCTCTCTAAGCTGAAGTCGAAGTGATAATTTGACTACTGATTAGCAGCAGAAGATTTTCATTTTCATGTAAGTTAGAGTTAACGGGACAGCTTCTGTGTCTCCTCTCCAGGTGACCGGTAAACCCGATCAGCGCTCACAACATACGGTGGTCGAGCACTCGGATTTGGTAGTTTGGTCGCGCCTATTGTGAGGTCGAATGTGCAGTGACCAACACTGTTGCCTCATAAAGGCGTGACAGGGGTTCTAGTTACGGCCATGACTAGGATATGCACTACTAACAAGCTCTAACACCAGCGAAATTTGAATCTAGTGCTGCTTTTTGAGAAGAGCCAACCAGACAGTCTACGGGAATGCGAAAGCTGCGATCAACCGTGGATGGTCCCTAGTTCATACAAAAACGAAAATTCTTCATTACTCGCCAGTGAAAAAGAATTGTTGAACCACGTCATCGGCCGTTTCACCCTTTTTGGTTCAATAAACTTGCATTTAAATGCGACGAAACTTTTCGCTCGGCCGTTAAATTGTTTGCTGTGACACAATTTACACGTTGAACGTTGTACATGGCACAAGCTGATTGAAGTTCCTAGTTGGGAACTGAATACCACCGGAGGACACGAACTTAGCGGAAAATATGAACCGACGGATGAACTTTCAAGCACCAATATGATGGTGATCGTGGTTGTACGCTTTGTTGAGAGTATTCTCTGCCGTGTCGACCCCGATAAGGCAGCTGCTTCCACTCAGTGTATTAGCAGACGTATAACTCAGGCATGATCATAGACAGTGGATATGGCACGAACTGCAAATTTATCGGGATGAGCACAGCGGAAACGAATTTAGCCATAAGGTTAATCGGCCACACCGATTCTGGCTCCATAAACGGAACTTTGCGCGGCCATTCCCCGGATAGGCTGAACGAAACTGTTTTAGCACAGCCTGGCGAGGAGCTACTAGGACGACCATCCAAAATCAGGTATAACCTGACAATCAAAAACGACCCAAGGCTCTCATCTTCTGAGAGGTTAGCTAAGGTTCACACATATATCAGGAAGAATGTTGTCGTGATTTACATTCTTGGCAGCCGGACTTACTTGTTTGACTGTAATCAGTAATACGCGAATGGCACCACTAAAGATCCAGCTGCCATCATCCTCGACCGTGACGGCGGTCTCCAACCCATTTATTTTTTAAAAGAACTTCGGATGATCCAGGCATTAAGGAACATTTATCTGACCAGTCTGAGGTACACTGGTACTGGCACTGGTACCATCGCTCAGCAATAATGTGGTCATGGTTAAAATTGACTGAATGAATATGTAGGAATAACGTTCTTGAAGTCGGAAGTTAAAAGTACTGGCATATGGCCCTTGAGCAGCGTTGAGTAGCGATTAGAAGGCAATTTCTGAGGCATTTTTTGGTAGCTAAGGTTGTTAGGCATCCACTTCTTAGCTATCCATAGTTATCTCCTGCCGACCTGGGCAATTGTGATATCCGAGCAATTGCTTTTTCAGAGGCGTCAAAAAACGTGAGTAGTGAAGACAATTACACAGTACTGTGGGACGTCTGAGGCGATTGTAATTCTCAGCCCAGGGTCAAAAGGCAGAAAAATGTGAGTGATTACCTGCCTGATTTTATCCAATTTAGCTCGACACCAATGACCGATAATAAATGGCATCTTTCGCGAATAGCTGACTTGTTGGCACAAAAGTTCGACACGGCAGCTAGGAGCAGACCGTAGACCCTTACCAGATTGGGAGAAACTAGAGAGTTGGCAGACGGTGGCATATTACGAACAGGGAGAGCTCCAGCAAACTGAGGACACGTATGAATGATAGATCCCAACTACCTGATCGGCTGAAAAACATTCACATTTACTTGAATTCAAACCGAAACCGAAACCCTTTGTTCTCTGCAGCACTTAATCTCGTTTGTAGAATAATCTGTTTGAAGACTTGCTGATCACCAGCGTTTTGCCTGATTAAACTGCTGCACCTGGAGATGCTACCCTTACGGCAAACTGGGAACGATTGTGACAGAACGGATCAGGACATTTATTCATGGATAATAGTTTTTCAAGTCCTCATCAACCTGGAGTTAGAAAAAGCGTCGCATAGCTTCATCATAGCTGTCCCTTACCGTAGATGACTGTGAACGACAGTTTAGAGGCTGTTGTGTTTCCAGAACGGATTTAACGCCGTGCAATAGTAAGCGCAGATTCATATTGAATCGTTGGCCGCGTCACTACCACTGGAGCAGCTCCAGACGTGTGATGGCTTACACATTATCTAGCATTAGCTGTTTAGTTTATCAGTAGCACAGCTGAATACGATACCGGGCGTTTACCATGGAACACACGTTTGGATCCACTTTGAAGAGACAAGTCAGGCTGAACTTGTGTGTCGCTACTAGGATCTGTGTTAAACACTTTCGAGTATAGTTTTGTGGAGTATGGGTTGAAGCATATTCTTGAGGTTCATACAGATACTGCTGGTAAGTAAGACGAGTAATTCAAATTCATCCATCCAGTTACGTACAAGAAGTTTGAGACTAACACGACACCGGCGGCAATCAAACTTGGTTGTCCCTGACCGGAAGGAAACAATGTATTCTGGGTCAGATGTTGGTTCTAGCAATCTACTTGGAAGGCTGCAAGCCATCTAATTCATAAATATGCGCGTAGGCTGTCCTATTGGTCGAACTGAATAAGGAGAAACCACGGTACTATTAGACGCAGCGCGCAGTTGCAGACGGGCCCGATGATCAGAAAACAGCAACGAAATAATTCTTCCACAAGCTTTGTCGTTCAATTTAGAGATGACCAGTGAACTGTTGAGTCGTCTCACCCGTCTGTTGGGTATCAGACGGAAAAAAATGTTTGTATACGATTTGCCCGGATAAACAGTAATCATTTCCCTGCGTTGCCTCATGACCTACTGTACATAAATGTTCCGAATGTGCATTCATCACAATGCCAGTAAGCAGTCCAAGGCTGATAGATAATGTACCTGGGCTGTTTGTTAAGTTTACGGGACACTGATGTACGTTTGGCTAAACTGACATTGTTTCTTCGGGCAAGCCTGGATGCAGAATCATTGCAGAAGCCTGTTTCGAACCGATAGGTAGCTGACAAATAGCTGTGAAATTCTGCGTGATGACGTTTGGTGATCGCCCGGGTTTAATCAGCATGTAGGTTCAGACATTCGTATCACTCGACCATTGTGGGTCTGTGATGAGACTCGCGATTTGAAATGATCAGCTGTAAAGTGATACAGTTTGGAACGGTTATATTCACGGCTGACGGTGCCCAAAATATTGGAGAAGTAGTTTTGACCTCGTTTGGTCACGTTGAAATGCCTCTTGAAAGAACGAACCTAATAAAATTTTGTGTTCAACGGACCCCAGCTTCCGCAACAATATTTGAACCTTCTATAAAACCCTTCGGTTAAAGAAATACTTGCAGTGAATCGCCCCATAATATTGAGGCTGCGCCTTGAAAATATCACTCGTAGGCCGGGGCTTGTTTTTTGTTGTCGTGTGAGTTACCTGGAAGTGTAGAGACTTTGGTACACTGAAATAGGCAGAAAACTACCAGGTGTTTCTGATAAAGTCAGTGAATTGACTGGGGTGTACTGACCGGAATATCAAGTGAAGAGGCAATGGAAACCAGAGGCTGGATACAAAGCTTGGGTGCTTACTGTGACCTAAAGACTGTGATTAACTGTATCTGTTTTGGGACCTGTAGTACGATAACTGTGTGGCGAACCAGATGGTATGCGTTTCAGGAAGAACGATTTTTCGTACCATAGTAATGTATGTTAACTTGCATCAGATAAGCGAGCTCGACGTGTAAACTGGTTAATAAAAAACCCGTACGATAAACGCGTGCAGGAAGAAATCGTCGAAAGAATGAGCTGGAATGCTTAGGAATAGTATGTAATGTCTGAAACAACTATTCCTTGATAAACAGTGAAAGATAAGTCAATCATGTAATGTAGGTCTTGGGCCACAGGGGCCACTTGTCCAGTGCTTAAGTGAACGATGTTGTTGACTTAGGGCTGCTCGCTGGATATACCAACAAGGCGGACAATTCTCCGTAAGGGTGCGCAAACTACTTCGTATGAACAACAAAGCGGTCGCAAGGCAGCAAGAATGATTGACCTGTTGGGACTAAAGTTTGCGTGTGCCAGCAGGCAAACAGGAGTTACTGTGCAGTGCAGATTTCAATGCTGGTCGTGTTCTTTCTGAACGGCGGGCGTTAGGTGTCAGGGTCTCTGGATGGCTAGAATGTGTGTGGAAAAAGTTGCGGTCGTCAAAATGGGCGACACATATCACCACCCGGTTGGTCCAACACGCTGAGTGTACCGCGCTGGAAAGTTGGTGATGAGTGGTTGCGTGCAATCGGTGGGCCCTAAACATCCCTGTAATCCATGGGGCAAAAACAGCTGTTTAGTTACTGAAATTCTTATGATTGTGTGACTTGTTTCAGTTCGTGGAATTGTTGAATTTTGGTGGTGGAAACTCTTGTTTTAGTCTCCGAAGGACGTGAGCATAGAACGTGCGGCAGTCCAGTGGCATTGCGATCAATAGGAAATAAACTTGAAGTTACATTTCGCGTTATTTCTGAGAAGTGATGGTCAAATATGACAAGGATTGATACCCTTGACGTGAAATGGCATGCTTTTATTGAATTTCGAGTGTAATTAAGGGAGAGAACGCGATTATAATCCCGGCGACTGGACCGTCGTTGATCAATGAGGACTAAGCTTTTCATAGAGCTGCAAACGTAAGTAACACCAATAAACATATTGTACCGTTAGAATAAGCGCGAAAACCGAAAGACTCAATTGTATGTTTTCAACTGTTTTCCGCACGTCTATAGGCATGTTACAGCCATTCGCTGCCATCACGGTTGTAAATTTTTCATGGAAGCAAGACATACTCTGAAATGCAGACGAAGTTACCTGTTAAAAAACGCTATTGGGAAGCACTTCCCACTTGAAGGCTTACAAAATTCCGCGCAACTGTCCTAGCTTACGAGTAAGGGCAAACAATACCCCATTATGAAACGCTTATGACTGCTCCATCCATTTGCCCCAGCTTATGAGTGATGACAAACCATACGGTAGGCTGGAACAAGCTCAAACACAGGTGGACGACTGAAGTCACCGAGAGAGAACACGTGGAGAAGTCGGCATGAATGATCTATTTGAAGTATGTGAAAAACGGTATATACCACCTCCGCCTTTTTCAACACAGATTGTAGCTGCTGGTGTGCATGCATTCGAGGTGTCCTTCTAGGTGACTGGAGCCGTATACCAGGTAAAGTCTCCAGGACCTCGTTCAGCAAATCTGATATTCGTAAGATAAATATGATTTATGAAAAAACTCACTTCATCCAATTATACCATGATTTTCCAACATTCCCTCGAAAGCCGCAGTATAACCCATTTCCTGAAAATAAAAGAATATCCTACGGCTGATATGGATACATATGTATACATTATTTCGGCGGCCATTTACCAACACTCAAGCAACCACAACAGCAGTAGCACCGAATTTCGAAAATAACATACAATAAGCTCGTTTTCAGCTAACGGCCAATTGGAACAAACGAATGTGAGTCCGCGGCACGGATTTCGGCGATTTCAATTTCTGCATCACGTACCAGGTTAACGAGGCGGAACTAGTCATAAAATGACCATTTTTCCTCACGATAACTGAGGGAATCATGGCCTACGACTAGGACTCAAGTGATGGGTGCTTAGATTTGTTTCAAGAATTTTTCGTACTGGAAGCCCCGGGTGATTGCTGAGAATAACTTACGGCTTAAACCGTGATGACAGTAAAACTGTGGCTACACCCTACTACTGTAAGGGTGGAGCACTTTGAGAGAGATCTATGACATTGCTATGTGTACCAGGACTTCACGATGTCTTAATTCTAAAACGAAAGACAAAGCTGGATGCTGAGCTCGTGAGCCGGCAGCAGTTTGGCCGGTCAAGTTGGGGTTTCGAGAGATCAACAAACCACTTTGGCTATTGAGTCCCAAGCCGAAGTAAACTAAGCTGCGGTGAGAAGACTGCTTGGTGACCATATAACGGCGTGCACAAGCAACGATGAAAACCGCAGCTATGTGACGATGAATGCGGTATTCGAAACGGACGTAAATAGGTGCCACCAAAAGCATGTGGTAGCGCCTGGGCGTGAAGTGTCACATGTGGTTGATGACACTAAAACTGTGCACAACCCTTTTGGCTGCTTGATTGGACACAGGTTGTGAGCTTATCCGCCAGTGGGTGCATGTTTGGCCATTAAGACTATCGGGTGAACCTGGATGTATGAAGCAACAGGATTTTGAGTGCTGGTAAAGGAGGCAGGTTATGGCGTCATAATCGACTCCTTATGGAAATCGCCGACAAATAAAATGCACACTGAAGAAGTCTTCTGAACAGCGCGACACATATGGTTTGGCAAAACATGCATAGTATGAGTACCTGTGCAAATAAGATTGATGATAAATGGGGTGCCGCGGGTAGAGTGTGTGGCAGCATTTAGAATGGATAATGGACGTTTTCATAATGATTTTCCTCGACTTACTGTGGGAGAGGTGTGGTAGATCAATCTGAAAAAAGGGCTGGTGACGCTTTTTGTCACTGTTGGTGAAAATGCACCCAAAGAAGGTACAGAGGAAGTGGGCCGACACATTTGTAGAAACCAAGCAAAAGGAAAACAAAATGAAAAAATTAATTGATAGGGCCCGCCAACTCACGGAGAACACAAAGTGAAGCGCTCTGAAGAGTGATGCTCATCAAGCGCTTTTTGAAACTGGTAGTGGGTTAGTGAGTGTGCATTCGACCTTTGTGCAACTACACCACGGCGCGTTTTTTGAACAGCTGTTGAACTGTGATCTCAGCAAGCGCTGAACTAAATAAAAGCGAAAAGGTTCAGACAATAGCCGAATAATTCAACGAATGTCTAAAAATATTTCGAGCGTATAAATTCAACTTACTTCGGGGTTAGCAAAAGCAACTAACGGAAAGAGGATAAACGTGATGTCGGCCCCAACCCACCCACTGGCATTCAGAAGCGCTTCCAGCAAAAACTGCATGAAGGATGCGAGTTCGTTAGGCGACTCTCGATAATGTGCGGTTTAAGCGGTACTAGAAATTGAAATGGCGTTGAATATAAAGAAAGGGCAGCCATTCGCTGCGCGCGGCTTTGAACACTATTAACGCAAGTGGAACTGAGCTCACACGCAGCCCCCAGCATTTGAAACCCAGGTACGACCTACGTGATCAACGGAGACTAGGGGTGGACAGTGTCGATGGGTTTATCAGTGATTCAGCGATTAATACACTAGTTCGAAAAAGGGTGTCCAAAGTACCCGGGTCAACTAGGTTCGTTTTGTTCGGTGTCAAGAGGGCGTCTGTTAAGCTGAAAGGCACTGATTGAAAACAGACTGCGGTACCGCTGTTGCAGATTGCAGTGAATATCAAGAACACAGTAAGGTCACTTAAATGATGTAGTTTTAAGCAAGTGAGATTCAAGAAATGCTTCAAAACGACCTGTAGGAGCGCTTCTAACGACACCAGAAGAAAAGCTGTTCTTATGGTTAACAATCGTTTAAGAAAAAATGCCACTTAAGGAAAGTCCGAGAATAAAGCTTGATGAGCCTCCTGTTGTCTTCATTGGCCGTCGTCATTCGCCTTGAGAAATAACTGTTCAATGAAGTCTGCTCAGAAGAAGAAATCCACGCGAAGTGAATTAACACGGAGTAGTCAAAATTCAGTTAGATACGTATAAAAAATTCTTGGTCGAGAGTCGCGCGTGACATTTCTTAGGCCGGCGAATAGCTTGATACCAGCACGCTGAACACGCTCAAAAACGAGTACGCCATTTTTCAGGCCGGCAGGCACTACTCGGCGAGCACACTCCAGTAGTTGTTTTACATAAACATCCTGAAATTTCGGAAACGCCTCCGTGTCTATGCGTCTACACAGCCCAAGGGTGGCAAATCCTTTTTTGTCACAATCTCGTGGCGATACGCAAAGGATAAGTTGGGGAACGCCAAAATGTATAGATTTCCCTTCATATCATAGCGTGTACTGCGCTCAAAGTACTATTAATCACGAAGACATTGCCAGAGTCCCAGCCGAGCGAAACGTATGCAAGCTTACTGCCAATTAACGGGGAACTGTCATCGTCCGTCCACAGTCTAGTCGCGTCAGGGTTAACTTGTATTACACTGGGGCCACTGATATCCCAGGTTTCTGGGTCGTCGAGGCAGAGAAGGGCGTTGGTGAGTACATTGACAAGAAGGGCGTTGACGTGAACGGGAAAAAGAACAAGAAGTGGTGGTGGCCTTTAAAGAGAATGAGCAGAAATCGGAGAGGGAGACAGGAGGTCGGATCCAGTTTTGACCTGAAAAGTTCAGTTATCCATGCAAGAGGTAATCCCGCGAAGAACATCTCTCAGAACACCACGAGCTCTCAGTTTGTGTGTAAGGGCTCACGTAGTGTATCTTCAAAAGCCTTGGCATGGTAAATGAACATAACACCTGATTTTAGGCCACTGTCTTTTGCCCCCATCAGAATGTCCATGAAGATCAGCATTTGACACACTTTACTGGTCGGGGAGGGTCATGTCGTGTTGATCAGAAGCGCTCGAGACTGATCTGCCTTAACAAGCACTTCATTATTCCGCACGGAAAACGAGTAAATCCGACTGATCAATAGGCGACCGGGGAGTTCCGGTCACCCACTTGTAGACAGGCTTGATCGTAGCCTCTTTCAGTGCATTTAGCAGGACATCAGTTTGGAGTGTCTGCTTGAACAACTTTTAGAAGGGTTCTGCCGAGAACACAGTTACTTCTTTGAGAATCCTCGGGTGGATCTCGTCAGGGTCTTCTGTGCTACGGGATTACGGTTGTATAAATGGTTTCCAACGTATAGTACAGAAAACTTAGCACCAAGAAATTGTTACCCTAATATGCACAGTGGTAAGATAGGGTGCCAGTACAGCGTTGCACCGTTACAGACTGCTAAATAACAACTCGGGGTCCGAAGAAGTCTCCTCGTCGGGCAGTCGCAGAGGAAGGGTCGAGGGATTATCAGTTCTCAGTCGACGCGAACGTCCAACTAAGAAGTATTTTTCGCTGGAGTGGATTTTCCGCCTACTCCTATTTCGGAAAGTATGAAAGGGACCTAGATATTCCTGATCTCCCGTAACCTTGTGCTTAGAGAATAACTGAGAACTCTCACCTTGGGGGTGACGAATTCTCTGTGGAGGAGGGAAGCGATAATGGAGAGTACATAACTTGGGAAATGCGGATAGACTGTCCGGTTCGATTATTGCGCTCCAAAACGCATAGTATTCCTAAAACGCAAGATCATATTCAAGGTGGAGTGGTGCTAGACAGTTTCTTGGGCCATTAGACTCAGTTTGGACGAACTTTCGAACTGCGGGTTTTTGTTGTCTGTTGTAAGTTGTAACAGGTAAGCTGAATGACAAGCGGGAAATCGTCTTTGTGTCCGGGTGGCGGCTTGATGACCGTTCTGTCTACTAGATGACCCTCGTTACCGATGACCAGGTTCACTAGATAGAGAATATGACCAGAACGAAGTCGCGTCAAAGCGCTGGCATATTGTGTTCACGCTCACCAACCTCTCAACAAACATAAGGAAGCTTGGAATCTACTTTCACGACTCCGGAAATACACAGACGCCCAGTTTACCCTGAGTGCGTTGAAATCTCCCCTAAGTAACCTATCGAAGAAATGCTGTAATCCCGGGAAGCTTTCTAGGCTAGTCGGAGAAAAGCATCACCACCGGAAGAGTTTGATGAGGGAAAAGATATGCCACAACTACTACGAGTTTTTCTTGGCCACATAAACCGAATCCACAGAGCATCGCATCTACCAGAGGACTGAAATTTTGGAATAACGACTGGCCTTCTGAGGTTCTGTCTAAGGTAAGTCGCAGAGTCTTATTCTCCCTCGGATTGGGTAACCCGGGTAAACGAAGTATCCGGGGCTACTCATGCTAATATCGCCTGTGAAGATATGCGGTTGGATGTCACGAACAAACAAACAGACAGTTTGTGTACGTTCACTTGAAGGCTAGTTACCCGTTTGTTTCAGCCAGAAGAGAAGAAAATGAATGTGAGGAAGAGTTTGGATGATCAGACTTAAGGTTGAGGATGTGATTAGGAACGGCACTGTAGTTTTACACGGATCGCTCTGCCGAGTTGGTCTGATGGTCCTCCTTTGCCTTTATGGGAGCGGAATCCATAACTGTGCGTCCACCAGGGAACCTACGGAGCGCTTAACCAGCACGTCTGGTGTCGCGGGCTGCAGCCTTTGTGGCCTTTCCAAATTCGACTTTTTGGGAGGATATTTGCGTAATTTCACACACGAATAATCTGACTCCTTCATCTGTTGAAGAGGAGACTTTGAATAAGGCCATTTGTTTAGTGTTGTGCGACCATATAGAAATACCTCATGGGGCTTGCCCAAAAAAGCCTCTCGATTCGTTGGGGGAGCCTCTGGAAGCTCAATCCGTTCCGATTTATTGAAAAAGAGTGTCGTGCACATTCGCTTATTTGGCTTTAGAACAAGCAACATGGAAGACATAGTCTGGGAAATCCCAGTATACTCACACGGGTTTAGAAAGTCGGTCACTGGACTGCCGTCTACTTCAACGGGCATTCCCGCTTTTTACTGCAGGTTCGGACACCTGAGTGGACACCGCGGAGGCAGAAGCCACAAATTCATACTCCAGCTGTAGCCAACGGTCAGTCGATATATCTGCTTTGAATTTAGTCCGCTAGTCACTTTCAGCTCTCACGTGCGAAGAGCGGACAAGAGGCACGCATTTTTGGTTGGCTTGGCGGATTTCAAAGCCACTGTTTTCCGAGTGTTGTCTCGAGATCGGGAAGGATGGGTAGAGTAAAAAAACTCAAGTGACTTTTTGTTTAACTTAAAACATAGTGTGCTCGTAAGCACGAAGTTTGTGACATTCGACGAGGCGGATGATGCCAGGACTGATACAATTAGCTCAGCTGGGGGAGATGTTGTGGGAAAGCGCCTTAACAAAAACGGCCTTCTATTCTGAGATATTTTTCTACTTACATCTCGATCCCCTTATGCGTACAGTTGACAGGTCAACTGTGTCCTCAGTGGGACAAGGCCAACGTGATATACTCATTCGAAACATGCAGTTCTGTACTTCATTTCAGACAGCTCGTTCGAAAACCCTCATTCTACTTTCCATGGAATGGATGGGGGGAGTATGAAAACGCCCTGAGTTTGCATCCACCGGTTATTCTGCATTGAATGACAATTGTGTGGTTCACCGGTATAGCACCCCAAGGTCAACACGAGTTATACACGGCTATTTGGGAGCAGAAGAAGAATTTTCAAATCGTCCGGTTGAAGGCATCTTCTAGGAGAAATATGGAGATTACATCGGGTGTATTGACTATGTTGTGATGAGAAAAATTGGCTATACCTGAAAATTGTTCACATTCGCGCTTTTGTTAAGAAGAACGTTCCATTTTTTGGCAAATGCAGCGTCTTGGCCTTCGTGGTTGCTTTTGCGTTTTGAAAATGCTCTCATAGGAACTTTCAGAGTGGACTACATCATTTTACATTGGACACGGTATATTGAAGGAACGTATGAACTGCGCATGGCGATGAAAGTTAGCCTGTCTTGAAGATTACTTTCACAGTAGTCGCGGTGACTTTTTTGTTGTTCTCGAACGCCTAGTGTGGCAAAATCGTGATTGCCCCGCTCACCGTAAGACACGTGGTTCGAACTATGTAGTCTTTTTGAACCTAGTAATGCCGTTAACGTGATTCACACTTCTACCATTGGTCGTCCACGATGGAACCAACCTTCAGTAAGACAGCTGGAGCACGGCATACAAGGCTTACGTGGTTCTTCAATTCCCCATGTCTTTTCAATCCAGCTGGCGTTATCTTGGCACTCGCAAACGTTTGCTTTCACTTTTACAATGTTCGCCAAAGACTGCTCTCTCAAAAACACCCAGAAGGCTGAAGTCGTGAGTCTGGCCGCCCCGCAAAGTTCGACAACGCTCATGGAACATATGGGTTCAATTTATGTTGTTTTCAGGCAAACCGACAACCATGAGCTTTCGTGATACGAAAATCGAACTGTTATAGCTGAAATAGTGCAAGCGAGAATCAGTATCATCGTCGGAGGAGTAGCGAGTGTAATAGTGGATCGTCAGCCATCAGGTAAGTAAGCATGCGGTTGCGTACAAATGACGAGCAACAATCAAGCACATTCAGTAAACGATGAAAAGGCACACACGTTGCCAGAGACAGAGTGGAACATGTCACCCATGTTCAAAATATGACAAACGGACCGCAAGTAGAAACAACCCGGTACTAACGTTGGATGCAATAATTTTTAGCGCTGACCATTCGTGGACCAATTTCTACCTGAAAAACTGACAGGGAAGCAGACTGAATATATAATTCAGGTGGATTACTAGCTCATGAACGTGGTAGCACAGACATTATTGGAAATCACTTCGAGGTTTAGTGCGAAATACAATGCAAAAGCAATGTAGTCGGTAACTACAGAATCTCTTGTATCTCCCAAACTACGCAAAATTGAACGTTTCTACACGGTGAGGTGACGTAACCCATTATAAAACTCCCGATGAAAGCATTTTCAAAACGCAAAAGCAACCACGAAGGCCAAGACGCTGCATTTGCCAAAAAATGGAATGCTCTTCTTAACAAAGGCGTGAATGTGAACAATTTTCAGGTATAGCCGATTTTTCTCATCACAACATAGTCAATACACCCGATGTAATCTCCATATTTCTCCTAGAAGATGCCTTCAACCGGACGATTTGAAAATTCTTCTTCTGCTCCCAAATAGCCGTGTCTAACTCGTGTTGACCTTGGGGTGCTATACCGGTGAACCACGCAATTGCCTACCCACAGCTCATCCAAAAAATGGGCGATGAAGAATGCAACTGCTTGTATTACTCCTCATTGAGGTCAATGCATCTGGAGTGTTACTATTCATGGTGCTTATTGAATCATTCACCAACGATTCAAGTGCTGTATATCGGTTCGTGGAAATATTTTGCGGCCGTCAAAGCTACAAGTGCTCGTTGTCTCGGTATGCCTGCTGAGTCTTAGCACTGCTAGATCTGACACTAATCGTTGTCGGGAGAAACAAAACGTTCGAGTTTTCAAAAATTCAAATATGTTGACCAAATAACGCAATTAGTTCAGTAAGTAATAGGGTGATGAGTTATTCGTTAACGCGCAAACGGCGATCGTATGTAATGTTTGGTGCAGAGGGCGCCAATAGAGCAAAAATATGAATAGACAATGACAGCAAGGAAGTCTGAGTCAAATTTCGAGTTGCCCACGAAATAAGCTGGGTAGGAGCTATTCGGCTTGTGATAACGGATCAGCGACTACGTGGTTGCAGGCCTTTAAGAATGCAGATGCGCTGTACTTGCAAAGGTTTGCACGACATATATGCGTCAGCACGTAAGGATAGGCATTGTTGAGCATGGGTGCTAAGGTGCATGTACTGAAGAGAATGGATGCATATCTCCAGCTCACAGATGGAGGAGTCTCCACATACGTTCTCATGCATGAATGACTTATTGCCGGCAGTGGTACCAGTTACGCAGGCATATACTCCTGGTGATGTTCTTTATTGTAACTGAGTCGCAAGAAGGCACATCGAGTTTAAATCGGAAAACCGTGAATAGAAACGATTAAGTTCTCGTGTTTATCGGATCAAAAATTTGGACACTCTGGCTCCTGATCGTCATTTGTATCGTGCATTCTGTTGGATTGAATTGAAGTGATTATGTAACACAATATTCTTCTGTTCTTTGACCTTCACATTGTTACTAATTTTGAAATACGCATCTCGATACTGCGCAAATGGCACCAGTCTTGGGATATTGGAAACTACGAGGGGTAAGTTAGTGTGTATAAGTTACCGAACACAAATGCATTCATATCATTACTCTCCCAGGCTACTAGTTGTAATCTGGCCTGCAACAATAATATAACTATATATATTAGTTGTTGGGACACATCGTGATATTGAAGAGGTAGCAGACAATTCATTCAGCTTTCTTCGGAACCCAAATATGCTTCACATGAACGTGTCGTTGAAGAGGCGAACTTGGGTAAACTTACTCAGCGACGCAAATTTAGTGTGAACCCAATTGCAAAATGGTGCGGGCCCCGCGCGGTCTATGGAAAAACCTTTTGGAACAGCTTGCCAAATTCGTTTCTTTTTTGAGCGGTTTCCCTGTTATCTTTTTCACGTGCTCGAGGATTACTGATGTCGCTTAAGTAGTATATTGCAAAACATCCCCGAACGTGCTACTAAAAGAACGGTCGTACGACCGTTCTCTGAGTGTTCCCTGAGCGTTCCCTGAGTGTTCTCTGAGTGTTTTAACTAGACACTTTGAGAACACTCAGGAAACGGTGGGAGAAAAAATGCGCGCAGCCCCATCAAGCGATCTTACCATATGCCGCCCATTATCTGTTTCCCTACGGAGCTCAGTAGCGTAAGACGTAAATATAATCTCGCACAGAAACGACAACGCAATGTTTCAATTCACAAGAAATGACGTATAAGGCACATAAATAATCATACGTTGTGTTAAGCGCAATTTATACAACGATATCTGTATAACTTTGACCAGTACATAATTAGAATCACAGTGCATAGATGTCCGTAACGAGATCGTCAGCTTCTCTCGTTACCTGCAATCAGGCCTTTTAAATCCACCTTTGAATAGTTCCCTTGACGTCCGCGTGCAATACGCCGGGGTAAGCCTTCTTCATGATGGATTCTACATTTAACAAGTGATGAACTTTGATGATCGAACATATCAACGATGGCTGCAGCCAACAGTGAGGAGACAATGGAGACGTGATTGTTTACTCCTCCCCAGTTTATGGTTTTCGCCACTTCATCCGTCAATACTGTTCTCATAACATTACGAGTGAATTCACCCATGGATGTGCAGCCGACACGGCTGAGAAAGGTCACCTGCGTACTGTGAATCGAAAAAGTAGAACATACCGGCTGGGTGTATAATTCCGCTTTATGAGTTTATAGGTCATGGGGAGACATACAGTCATAGTCGAATCCCGGTAAGACGAGAAGGGCAAAACTGTAGGTTCGAATTTCAACAAGCGGATCGGACAGAATTGAACGAATTCAACGTCTGACGCAAAGTGATACAAGATTTCAAACGTAAGTGCTTCTCAACGTATCTGATAACAATTCTGAAAGTGAGCATACCCGAGTGAGTCTTCATCCGATGGTGGGAGAAAAGCGAAAGTTAAGATACCTGTCTCTTCCTGCTAACTTGGAAACCTTAACAACCAGTGCATACGGTGGATCACAGCGGTTGTCCTTTGCGTCTACTATGAAGGACATAGTTCATAAAGTGTACACTAGGCAGCTCACAAACATGCACCTGAACTTTCTATCACCTACGTGATCAATTTTCTGCACGTTCAAAATATGTCTATGCTTTGTCGCGCTTTCAACTGTACGGATTGTTAATGCTGAATGAACGCGGTGAAATCGCGCAGGCTGTTGACGTGTTGTTTGGAGGAAAAAAAGTGGGATAAAAGTATGGTTACTGTCAACTAGAAAGTTGCACATTCATGACTGGCATGTTTCAAAAGCATGCAACTTTTAACCCTTCCCGTATAAGTGATCAATCTTAAGTGATTACTGACCTAGAATTTGTGCGTCTTCTGGTGAGGGCCAAATTAAATACCCTGCTTTTAATATAACCTTTGTGAACTCAACCACCTCTACGTCTTTTTTACTCACACTGTAACATCCTTCAACTGATGAGAGAATTCTTTTCAGGTGTCTCTTGCGAACCCATTCTGCTAGGAAATATATTGCACAGAAGATCAAGTATTGATTGGGTAGTGAGACGTCTTACATGGCATGGCGTTACATACATTCGTATAATCAGAACAAAAGAACTCTAAATTTGTCTTCGCAGTCGTGGTGAATACTACAAGTGTAGAATAGGATTAACCAAGTAAACCCGATACCTTTCTCATATGCACCTGAAGAAATGTGGGCCGGCCAGGAAATGGTTGAATCTTACATGGGATGAAACGTTTTGTGATGACCGGGTGACCGTGTCAGTGTAAATAAACATTGAGGACAATTGCAAATGTCAAATAGCCCTATGTGAACTGAAAACAACAAGTGGGCTTAAATCAATTTTTTTGTGGTACACAGCGTTGTTTTGTTCAATAACAAACTAATCATCACCTAATTTGCCTATCTGTATCACTCGATAAGTTGTTTGACTTCAATAAATGGCGTACCATTTGCTTGTGTCTATAAGGTTGATGTTTGATCCAGGGATGTTGCCCGGTTTGTTTGACGTACCGTGTGTGGTCGTTGGTTGCACGATATTGTAATCGTTCATCACCACACCAATCAATACACATCATTCATTGATTGCCGTATCATATGACTACTGGCTGGTATATCTGACTTTGTTGATTGGCCTGAGGTTGCGCATGTCTGCGTTAATAACAGGCTTCAGCTACCATTACATTATTATATTTTTCATGTTACGTCTGTCTGTCGGCGTTGTTCACATCGTATCTTATGCATGTATGTGTTGTTCCGTCGTTACTAACATCAACAGTGATGTGTCTTCTGAAAGGTTTCGTGTGTTCCCGAGCGAATCATCATCTCCTCGACACAACGGATTCACATAACACAGGTCTCAGCAAAACACGTTACTAGCTGTCCAAACAACGCAGCATCTTTCAACTCTCCTTATTTTAATAGCTGTTCTTCATTAGTGTTTCTTGACATTTGGTGTGGGTCTCATTCGTATCTGTTCTTCAATTTTGAGTGTTGGTCAATCACAGTCTCTCACTTGTGCCACAAAAACGGGATGACCGTCTCAACCAAAGAGGTCATAACTGTCCCTAGCAGGCAGTATATGTGTGTGTTCGCTAATAGTTCCACAGAATCAGTGTATGTATTCAGGTTATGAGAACAATTACTTTTACTTCACATATCTTGTCCAGAATCAACCAGATCTTTTTGAGACTACGTCTCTCTGAGCTGACCTCTTGACATCTCTAGTACTACTGCAGTCCGTTAAAGGGTGTCAAGTCTACTCTGCAAACTTTTTAATCAATTTTAACAAAACAGTGATTTTTGAAATTCTGGTAGTTGTGCACAGAGTCATCCATCCTTAAAATCGGTGATTGCAATGAACGCGCTGAGTGCAAGCCGGTTGTATTATTGCTGGTGGCCTCGGGGGTCATGGATAGCTTGAATGATAATCACAGCCGTAATCATTTCATTGGGTTTTCACTGTTTCCTGTGAATCAACATGGATTTCAACAGAGATTCTCCTGTAAACAAACAGCAGTCACCCACACTTCCAGACTAGTCTTATTCATCATACGGATGTAGACACAATCCAATTCTCTCATGATGCTGGCTAGAAGTTTTGATCGGTACTGGTGTCTTGACCAAAATCCAGTTGATCAATGAGTACCCTGCGTAGGCCAGTTGAGTCAGCCTCGTTGTCGTCTGGTTCAGCTAATCTGTAGGTGTTCTAGACGACAAATGCTGTTGATCTCGGAACTTACAATTATTTACACACTCTCAAATGGTGTAAATAAAGTGAATGAACTCAGTTACATAGCTTTATGGTTTCCGTGGTTTCAATTTTTTTGTCTCTCCAGTTGATTTTAGAGATTGTTACAAATATGGTCCTTGTAATTAGTTATGTCACTGACCTGTAAATTCCAGTATGACTGTATAGAGTGATGGAGGGTGGAGGAACTATACGTGGTAAACCTTCACAAAAGGTGTGTTAAAATTTTGCTGACTGTAGACACAAACTTTGAGCGCAAACAGTCAAAAGGGCACTTTCATTTAAAGTAACCAAAAGGTACAGCATGACCGTAACATAAACACGTGAATGTATTTCAGGGGACAGGTATGGTGAACTACAGTTGCTATCTGAGTTGAGCTCTCATACCAGTAACTTCCATTTCTGGGAAGCTAGCCTGCTGCAAAGTCAAGAATTTTACGCACACATGTGGAAGGATGATTGACACCATACTGAAACTAAAACACGGCAGAAAAACTCAAATTTCCTTCAAAAACCATCAAGTTATCTCTATCTCCTGCCAACACAGTAAACTCGTGTGTTTTCTGTTGGACACTACACCCCTCAACTTTACAGCAGCTGCGAAAACGTTTACAACAATAAGACAGTTAAGTGCTCAAAATCAGGGTTGAGCATTGTTCACTAGAGTGAATGAAGTACACTCTGGCTCTTCCAGTGATGGATGATAACATGCGTCTTCCATTGCGAAGCAGTTATCCAGTACACATCACAACGTCTGTATTGCATCACTGTTCTTACTTGCTATCTATAGATTCTAAAATGTTCCCAAGCCTTATTCGTCAGCCTTCAGCAGGCGGTCTTATGTAGTCAAAATTAAATGTTTCCCAAACTTGTTTTGTTTGTTGTAGGTTCAGCTATACGCATTACCCATTGTGAGCAACCATGCCAGTCCCTTGTAAGAATCATGGTTTCCATTTTACTGCCGTTAGCAATTATAGTCTGATAATGATCAAACTCATAATTTGATTGGTATTCTTCCAATAATTCATCTTGTTATATAAACACACAAACTGTGTAATCACCGAACACGCCGTTTTTCAACGACGTTCTTATCAACAGATTTCATCTGACCAATTTGGCAACATAGCATGATCCAAATGATAAAGTTTTCAAAGCAGCGTTATCGAGTAAGTAAGTTATTATTGGTTTAGGCGCTAATTATTGCAGACAGTTTTTTCTCAAGCAATGAGCTATCTTCACATTATAACTCGTTATAAGTTATTCATCGGAATGCGCATCTTTTAATTGTGCCCATTTTAGATTAACATGTCTGCCAAAAGGGATTTCGTCATTTGCAATCTAGCACAGGATAACTGTTCCTGTGTCGTATCCTCTGTGTTGTCACTATGCTTGTTTTATTGAAGGCAAGCAGCCTGAATGTGTGCCCATTCAAAAAATGGTAATTAGCCGATACTGGAATTCACTTGACGCCAACTGCACTCACATTCACCTAACCTGTGTAAGCAATGTTGGACGCAATGTAAAAAACGCTACAGACAGTGAAGATCGAATACTGCTGTTGGAAGTAAGCACACCTGAAAAACCAGATAAGACCTTAATCTAATCTCGCATAAATAATTTTTTCCCGGTAATTCATCTCAGTTACTTAGAGTACTTACAATAGGGATAGATGGTACGATCTTTGTCGCAACTATCGGCTGGTTTTGATTGCCTGCCAGTTTTTTCATCGTGAATTTTGGTTGCACTTACGCCAGTTTGTTTGATGGTTTTCCCATTTCAAGTGCACATAAGAAGAGTGTACTTTCTCACGTCTATAAGCAACCGTTTTCTGCGTTGTGACTTCAATTTTCGGTTAGTTTATTTGCAACCTAGTATGAAAAATAGAACCATGACTTTGGTCAGGCAGTGTTTTCCCGTGACAGTTTCTGTATCCGGGCAACCACTTTGTTCAACAGAGTTTCCAAATTCCTCCAGTATTTTTATTCTGTCGTCGTTAAGTTGGCATACTAAGCACTGTGTTCACACAATCAGTGCAATTTTCTCAGTGGAATTTGAAGTAGAAGATCTGATAATGTAGTTAATTATTCTGATCGTCAGTTGTAAATTGCTGGCATATGTGTACCCCACAGATGTATAAAAATAGTAGGTTAGTGCATTGTTTATGGGACTTCACTTGAATAACCAAGTTCATGTCAAACGCAGATTGAGTAACACAAAGAATAAAAAGAAACCGTGTCACACACAACTCACCAACAAAAGTAAACAGTCAACTATCTCGCTTTCGACAAGCTGATTAATACGATGGCTCGTATAGTAGAACTAGAGCGCACAATCTGTTGCGCTGGTTACTGAGAACGTATGATTTGACTCGAACAGTCAGATAGACATTGCGGTAGTTTCCATATTCACACTTAAAAACCTTTCCATAAAGGTCTCAGAAAATACGAAATCCTCCTAGCAGTTAATTCATAACCCGTAACCACCTCATCATTAATTCTTAAATCATTCAGAGCTACACTTGGGATTTGGACATCACGATACTCTGTATGCGGTACTACATATAGCACATACACCAGTGTAATGGTGTTATTACTTTAGGAAAGACTGCTGTGCTGAGTTTCGTTTGAGTTATCCTGATTGTTCTAGCTGTTAATAAGCACTGTGTCTTCGGTATTAAGTCAATCCCGAGTAGTGTTCTTGAATCTCTGATCAAATTGACATGCCATACACGGTAGTAATTCCCTCTTCGGGGATGGGAGAAGTGAGATACCACGTCTAAGCTCACTTATCAGCTGAACGCACTTACTTAGATCCAAAGGTAGAAACTAACCAGAGACCAATGTGCAAGGTGAACCACGCCGTCTTAAGATTCTAGGCAGCTTGTCTGCATAGCGATTTCGATTCGAAGGTAGATCGTGTCATCTCTTCTACTAAGAAAACAAGATGCAAGACCGAATTTAGGGGCATCCAAATGTGACCAGCTTGTTTAATTGTAGATTAGTTCCCTAATAACACTGGCTATTAGGGAATGTTGCAATTACAACAAGTGGGTCTTGGGTTGATCCGTAATATCCTAACTTTGGTCAGAATTCGGGAACTTGCAAACTCCTCAGCTTCAATAGAATCCAGAGAACAGATTTCTCTCAGGAATATGGCAGCCAATAATCTGCAGCTATTTCATCAATAAAACAAAAAGACCAATGAGAGGAAACCTATTTTATATTAAATTAAGTTGATGAAAATTCTCCATATAATCCACAACCCAAGTCCACACGATGTATTTCCAAACTGTTAGTAGTACAAAAGTGTGGTTCAATGAATGAAAATCATCGACCATATCCTTCACATTAAATTTGTGAATTGCCATAACAATGATATTGTGTCAGTATTAAACTACACAAACTTCCTCGGTCATGTTAAGCACGCAAGACAGTAGGAGATTCAAAGTATTGGAGAATAGGCTGTTCGATTTTGTAGAATGAAATCTACTTAGATCAAGCACTTTGTCTACGTTCAGAGTCCTGAAAATACCTTTCTTTTCTTCAAACCACATTTCAGTGTGGATAATTTTGGTTGACAAGTCCACAGGAGGTGGCGTTTCCACTTCCTTTCAAAAGTTCTGCTGATGCCATCCAACGAACAAAAAGGCAAGTAGCGTGCCTTATCCTAGTCGTCTCACGCCCTGTTCTTTGTCAGAAGTATGCAGGCTACCATCCCTTTGTTAGACAGGACTGGCTTACACCATAACCAAACATAAAGCCATATTTGAAAGTTACCTCCCTTGACTTACAGCATTTAGCTCATAGATGTACATATTTTTTTCGTGTGCTTTATTTGCATGTCTTTGTCTCCTGTGATTCAGAAATGATCTCTGCTTGACAAAAATTACATACTTCAACCGTACAACGCTCTCATTCGTGAAGCTTCCTCATTTTGGCTCATCATGAAGTTGCTGACCAAAGCACTGTCACTGGTATCAGGGGAACATTGTTCATTTTAGGGTCGCAATGATCAAACATATTCTGCTCCCATACTGGCTCTTAATTGTTATCTCTCTTTTGATAAGTCACTACACCTGTCGGGCTTTCCTCAGTTAGTCAGTTGATACGGTTTATCTGCTGGGACTAATCGTTTTGATTAGATGGGTTGCTGTCTAGTGCAGGCATCTAGATAATTTATTCCATAGCCACTTTCATTAACGACAGTACCAATGTAGAGGATCTTAATTAGGGTTTTAATCCATTTGAAAATAGATTTCGAAATGTTCCACCCCGACCAACACCATAAAACTCAGTTTACTTTAGGTGTCATATCAACATGCTATTTTTTTTTATAGGAATTTGAGAATCTTATTTCGAAACACGCTCCTGACGTTGTGTTTAGCCCACAGACACGTCAAACAGTCGACGTCTGATTGACTGAGTTCGGTACAGATTCTTTTGTTTTAACTCCGTGTAACGTTCAAAATTTGGCAGCGTTGCACACAGTTCTGACCACTATTGACCTAGGATGCAGACGATAAAAAGAAAGATAAATATTCGTAAATTTGAAGAAAATACGCTAATATATATCTACGGGCTTCCCACCCATAGAAAGCCTCGACAAGAGTGGTTGCATTTGATGATGTAAAATGGTGAGCTGAAAACATAATTCCCATATTTGAAACATTTTGAATGTCTAGGTCTTCTTGGATCGGCATATCTGTCACCTCGTATCGATACATTGCAGTCCCAACTAACAAGGTGAAGAATTCAGCGTAGCGTGAGATGTAGACTAAGTTACAGAAGACCAAGTTCTAGAAAGACCACTCCCTACAAAACTATCAGGCGACAAAAGCATTAACCGACTTTTGAAGGACTAAGTTCCTCTTATTTAGTCTCTCAGGATCTCATCCTGTATGTTTCTGTTTCAGAGCAAAAAGGTTCTATATACAGAGACGTCCGGTATATTGTACAGAAGCATTGCGGGTCAGTGAGCTGTTTTCCGCCCTCTGATGTGTGTTGCACTGACCATGTCACCTCTTCTTTAGCTCATGTCAGAAAGAGAACGGTTGACTGCTCGTCCTCTTCATTGACACTAAGGACACTTTTGTGCCAGGTGTTTTGCAAGGCTACATGTCTATTCTTTCTAGGCCGGTAAGGCACAAGCTTTCTGAGGTTTATAAAAGCGAATTTGAAGGAAATTGTTCTAATGCATAACCCTGTGGATATATGGGACCATTCCTTTTTGCCATTTTTCGAGATAAGTAACCGTGATTCCAGATCTTTGTCAACAGCACTAGCTTGTCAACTACTGAGTGAACCCACTAATCAGGTCAGCCCGTTGTTGCTCTTGTTGTCCGGCTCAAGAGCTAGATGTTTTGTTGATCCTATAC
Organism: Paragonimus westermani; assembly: GCA_008508345.1. Lineage (NCBI taxonomy): Eukaryota > Metazoa > Platyhelminthes > Trematoda > Plagiorchiida > Troglotrematidae > Paragonimus > Paragonimus westermani. Next base: position 28,179 of record QNGE01004157.1, read on the forward strand.
TTGGATTTTATTTCCTCTGCCATCAACATCGACTTGGCAAAATAAAACTCATCGAAGAATTAAAAAAGATTCCCAGTTTTCTGTCACACAGCAAACCGAAAGTGAAATTCGTCTGACTATCGCTCCGTTTCGCAAAATGTGATTCACCTTCCAACGTTATGTGACTTTCAATATAAGCGTGCGTTTGGGGTTATCAGGGGACACTTGATTGTATCGCCAAATTACATGCTTGACGGAGAAACCTAAGTGAGACGAGATTTAAATGGGTCAAAAATAATTGGAATGTGCTCGGATGATTAACCGGTATTCAACTGATTAGCGGCCAGATTTTAAAGCAATATTCCCAAATGTTGCTGACGGTCTGGTGCTCGATTTGCCATTGTGACCCAGTGACAGACATTCGAAGGCACATTGATTGAACACTACTTGTGATCACGTGCACTTTTTCAACACACACTGGAGTGTGCTTGGAAAGCTAAAGACCTGCCGTAGGCTCGGTACATTATCAAAGCAGAGGGTTAAAATAACTTCACACATCATGCAACAGAATGACGGGGAATATTTTCAGGTAGGTAAAAAGAATTCCTAACCACTATTTTTCCGTTAGTCCAAAACTATCTGTTTAATATCCCTGTGCATTTGTGATCAACAGCTGCATCACTGAATTGGTCCGATTACGATTGCTTCTCGTCAACCGCTTGCGTTTGGCTTGGAGCATGTGAATAAATGAGTGTGGATGTTTATTGATATTTGACATGGAATTTCAAAACTGTAGGTTCTTCATATTTCACCTGGTTGGTGACTATCTGAACTTCATGCCGAAAGTTACCAAGTGTCCGTTTACTCAATTGTGTCCAAATTTTTTCTGGTTTCTAATATGGTAGGCTGAGCGTTGATTGCAGAAATAGTTGTGTTTTTATCCATTCAAATCATATCTCTAGACTTTTTCCTCCTCCGTCTTCTCTTCTTTTAACTCTAATGTCGACAGCTCGAATGTCCACTTATGGCTTGTTGAATCCTCCATTTTCTATCGTTAGCCACTCAATGTACATGCCTTCCCAAACTGAACCGATCAACGAGGTGAACACTTTTTCCTATGCCTTACTTGCTGTTCTTCTCGAGGTCTTCATCCTCCTCCTCCTCCTCCTCCTCCTCCTCCTCCTCCTCCTCATCATCATCATCATCATCTTTAACGTTTATACCATCCATGCATTTTAGACTCTTAACATCGTCTACTGTCTTCAGTGTGGTTGAATATTACCTCTACATTTCCGAAATAAACGTGTACTGTCAACTGTAAGATAAGTGGGACGATTCGTGATGTGTGAATCACTTATTTCTTCTAAGACATTTGTTTACGATAATCAGGAAACATAATCACATAAACTCATTCCATCCACTGTTAGCACAGGTGATAGTGTGACTGTTATGCAAACCAAAACTTTAGTTCTAGAGACAGAACCTGCCGTGCTATGAAGATCGTCGACGAAACTAAAGACCACACCCGAGGCAAGCAAAGATTGTGAGTCAATTGTCTTTCAGCTCATGAGACCAGCCATAGACGGCTGATCAATACTATTCATCAATAGTGAAAGGAAACATGAGTCATGAGATGATTACGTTCCGTATACACCTTCCAACAGTGAAAGTAAAACATTAGATTGTGAGTCATGTGGTGGTTGTTACAACAGAATCGGCTTACCTTCAGGTTTTAAAGGAGACGAACGGACGATATCACTCCTAGGGCCGAGAGCAGTTCACGTACAACACTTGCGATTGGAGGGCGACTAATAATAAGCAGAGATCTGTGATTCTTTAGAAGTTGTGGGTTATGAGCAGCGTCCACTAGAATTAACGGTGGTAACCTGTTAGCCTTCTGATTCACGGTCGATTAATGTCTTTCGTCAGACTACGAATTGTTTCGCCTTTACCTAGTGTCAATCATAATCAGGTACGCTAATGTATCATATCTAGTTTGGCAACTACTGCTTGGCTCTTATTTTCAACATTCACTCTGCTTTGTTACTGAGACTGTTTCTCCGCTCGTTGCTAGCAATGAAAAATGCGGTGTCTAACAGAGAATGCTTCTTTTGTATGGAAGTAAAAACGACCAAATGGTTTACGAAGTTAAACTGAGTGTTCTTATTTGGCGGGCAAATGTTGTTACAACTTCAGTTCAGCTTATGAATATGATGATAAAAAAGGCAATCAAAGGAAAGTTTGAAATGGGTTAGCCACCTAACCATTACCAAATAAGAAACTTTTCACTGAATTGGGTTTGACTTACTTTGTAGCAAAAGCTGAGAGGATTTTGCTGGCACAAGAATGTCTTTTGGATTGAAGATATGTAGTGAAACGTATTTAGATCGCCAGATAAAACAGCACATCAAATAGTGACGATTTGATTGTCATTGAAACGAGGTTCGCAGCCTATTTTATTCTAATGCACTGTGTGGTGCTTTGAACTATAACGAATCAACAGAACTGAGAGAACGCTGAACATCCCAGTGGTAGGCAATCGAATGCTATGGGAAGAAATGACCATCCAGGTAAGTTCCTCCATACTTAGACACACCGGCTAGACGTAAGTGTCATGGATTTCATATAGTGCATGCTAACTACAACGAAGATGAAAGAAATTCAAATTGTTGATTTGAAACAACAGACACAACCGCGCCGACTGCGGTTAAAATGGGCATCTCGAATTTATTTTCCATGCATTTGCAAAGCAACTAGGGAATACCATTGATGATGTAAGATAACAATAAGCGATTTGAAAAGCCACTGGGCATGAGAGTGATACACTTGGATAGAGGTTCCACTCGTTTGGTGGGAGCAGTACCTAGTGGATAATCACTAATTCTAGGGATACATCGACTTGTGCAGCCAACATTCTTCGCACTGTACTACCACAAGCATCGTAACAAGTACGGGGGTGTAAATCTTTGTAAGTCTCGTCTTATAGGCCATATATTTTTGAATATTATCAAGCATATTGACAGGGGCTGTGATTTTGGGAACCAACTGGTGATTCAATCTAATCTCTGACAGGCAGGTTTTTTAATTAATAAAAGCGCTAATCGTGGGCGGTTCTCCAAGTCCAAAGGTAAAACGCATCACCGATTGACTCGCACTGATTTTGATACGAATGGGTGAATATTGTTTGTCAATTAAAGGTTAATCACACCGTAATGGTAATCTCAATAGACGACATAAGGTGTAAGATGAAACGCCCCACTATATTCCGCTATCTCTTCATCAGCTACATCAGCGAGAATGGTACCATAGTTTTGTGTCACTTAGATACATCAGAGAAAGAGTCGAACTCAGTAGACGACGCATGAGGGTATCATGTGACATACAAGATTTCTCGAATGTGAGAAGACACAATTGCTTCCGTTAGTTTAGTTTCCTAGAATAACTAGAAAACCCATGTTGCTACGATAAACCGTAACACAAACCTGTCTTTCAAAACAGCTTACATCAGACCCTCTTGTTTTCTATTTGGGGAGCAAATCGAATTTAATCTGACAACAATCTGTCCGTTGCACAACAGGAGGCATATGATGGTGTAAAACTGGAAAGTCTGGAATGCTTGGCTAATACTCCTACGAATAAATATAACTTAAGTGCTGCAGAGAAAACTACGTACACTATATTGTCTCAACTTGATCATAGCGTTATGCCCAGAGTAGACTGCTAACAGATGTGTGCGTGTGAATGTGCGGTTTTCATGTGAGTATTCAAACTTAGCAAATCTTGTGGGCAATGTACGATTGAACCTGGACAAAGACTTGACGTGAGTACGTGTCTGAGTGGTTGTGTGGGCCTACTAACGCGTGTGCTGATAAACGTCACGTAGTGCTTCTCATGTTAGGGTGCGGTTGCGAAGGGCGTCAACGCTAATGCATGCTCTCACTCGATTGCTCGCCCGTGTGTTTGGAGCAAGTTACCCGGATTGATTGTTTTCTAGTACAATCAGAATCCGTCAGTTGAGCACCGTGGCGGAAACATACCGGAACTGAGTTGTTATAATCCCACACGCTCTTGGTTTGAAACACATGAACGATTCACCATTTGTTTAATGCAACTGCTCGTCATTGATAAACATAAGACACTACACAATCATGTTTGCAAATTTTGCATACAGATGGAATTTCCATCAAATGGGATCTTGTGCACATCCGGTCATTTAACTTGTCACTTTTGTGACCCAGAGACACACGAACATGTTGAAGGCAGTAGTACAACCAGTCAGCTTACAGTCGCAAGTAGCATCAGAATTCTATCTGACTTCGGTGAACACAATTTTGTAGTGTTGAAGTTGGACATGCAGCAAAACTGCTTCACAGATTATGTGTGACCCAGTGGATAGAATGGAGGTAGTCAGCTTCAGGTTGTCAGTCTATGCAAACTAAGGCTATGACAACCCAAAATTGTTATTGTGATTATCTAGTGATAAAGACATCGAACCCTTCTGGCTACAGATTGACAATCTGAGTTGGTAAACTGTGTTATTCTAGACTAGAGATATGTCGGTATGTCACACATACTATAATTCGACTGGCAAACTAAGATCAGGCTCTAACCTCAAGTCCGGTGCTTGAATGGACAAACAGGTTTCGGCTCGTCTCTGGTTTGACAATTCATATTCCCATGTCTTCAATCCAATGACCAGTCGAAACGGAGAGTCAGTCTGTCACGGTAACTTGCTTGTTTGAGAGTGGGAACCATTCGTACAGGAACGGTTATACTTTGAGACAATCTTCTCATGCTCTTCTGATATGAATCTGTGAAATAACACGAACTTCGAACAAAATAAACACGTTGTTTTCTTCCTTTGCCAGCTGTTTGCTCAGAATCTTGACATCCGATGGATTGATGATACTTTCATCGTTACGTTCTATCGCATACCATTATTTCTCCCATTCCAACTGGCTATTTAAAACGTCTATTTTTACTACACATTGTCTATGCTACACCCTATCTGTTTTTTGATGCATTTCATTTTTCTAACGGATCAGCCACTTTTGTGTTTTATTTTATGTTTACTAACTGTTACTGCATGTATGTCAAAGAGCATGTGGTAAATTAGCTGGTTCATTTTAGTGAGTGCACTAGGGGAGAGCGGATTTCATGTGGAATCCTAAACGCAACGTATGAGCGTGATCGTCAATCGACATAAGGAGTGAACTGTCCGAATAGGGCACTGCATGACTAGTGAATGTTAAATTAACGCACACACGCGTTAATGTAGCAACTCGAGTAATCGGTCAACCTTTGAGTGAACAGAACACACGGTTGACGGCGTCCATTTCGGATTAGCCTGTTACACTCACTAACGCCAAGACGCCTGCGCCTAATGCTTATCATTGGACGCTTGCAGTGCACCACTGGTGGTTACACTGCAAAGCGCAATATACATTGTAAACTCGAAAGATCGAAACCTGGATGCATGTGAACGGAGACCTTGCTGGCCCACGTAATGTAAAGTTGAAACCGTTATCTCAGAAACGATAAATAGAGAGACTCCAGTCTTAGTATCTAAGCCTAGAAGAAAGGTATCAAAAACGTTAGGCAAGAAACGGTTCGGTATATGATCACATATTACTAAACGTCAGATAAGACGAATAATAAAAACGAATTAAAATTTGGACAAGAAAATAAATCGAAGCATTCGTTGCATAGTGAACCAACAAACATGACGGGGGTAAAAGTTGGAAGACCACTATAGCTCAGGTTTTTTGAAAAGAGGAATGAGTGTTTTAACAAATGATGGCGGTTGTTGATCTATACGAACGAGGAATAGATATTACAGACATAATATGCCTACGCCCAATCTATTCATCTTTTTGCTGATGACGTATTACCAGTACATTGATGACCTAACGATCCTAGATAGCTAGAGCATTCACAGCCACATTTATCCCAAATCGTGGTACCTACAGTTACTCTGTGTACCGTGCGCATGAGTTCACGACCACGCAGCTATCGGTCACTAAACTTTCGGACACTGTCTGAATCGTATTCCTCTAAACTATCCGGTTCAATGCAAAGTCATTGGCAGACCTAAACTCGATGTCACAACGCGAAGGATTTGCCCAGATAAAATCCCGGCAGCGTAGCTTTTGTAAGCCAGGATTTTGCTTACATGCTTCAGTTTCTCGTACAGTAGCTGTCTCGAAATCCGATTGCCGCCCATCCAACGGACGTGTCTTAGTCGACGAAGCTGACTGGACAACTTCAAAAGTTCATTTTTGTCCGTATCCGCTTGCCGAAGTACTCCAGTGTTCACAAATATGTCCAACAATGGAATATCTCAGGCTAGTCTTAGATGTTGTGTATGTAGGTGTTTCAGATCACACACATCCCGTCGATGAAAATTATCCGAGTTTCAGTGCCGTACAACAGTGTGGATAGCGAATTTGAGTGTTAGATGAGGAGCTTAGTGTTCGTTTGCGGACTGCAAATCTTTCAGACAAGTCTTTCAGCGCATTCTTGCCACACGAACCCGTAACTGGCGGGTTGCTGCCCAAGCGTCAGAAGTCTGTGCAGCTATCAACAATGTCCTCATTGATGTGCATACCAAGTTTAGTCACGACGCCTCTGCCCAGAGGAAGCTGAAAGGAAGAGCAATTTTTACCTATACTGATATCCAGAAGGAATATGGAAGTCGCAGTTGCAGAATCCATCGTCAGTGGTTGAAGTTCATCTTTGCTAAGTGCAAACAACATATTGCCGTCTGCAAACAACAGCGTATCAATTGTCGTAGTAATTAGTCGAGTTGCGGGACCAAAATATCAAATGTTTGACAAGCGGTCGTCGTTGCGGTATTCGACTTGATCATCAACCTCAGAGGTCTGAGGGACACCTGTTAGCACTGCAGTCAAATATATGTTGACGAGAACTGGGGCTAGAATGCAAACCTGCTCCACGCCACTGAAACCATCAAAATCTTCCGACTTGATTCATACGATTGCGCCCTCGTCTTCATACCCATCTTCAACTTCGTAATTAAGCTGGACATCCAAATTTATCAAGCACCGACTATGGTTCACAGCTCACGGAATTAACTACGTTGGTGTAGTCCACAAAGGTGATACGTAGAGCTGTTAGTAAGAAACACCATGTCGACTAAACTGCGACCGGACTGAAATCCACAGTACTGCTCGGTAACATGGTCTATGAAAATCCTACACTGAGTAGGTTCAGTAGAGTGCTGTCTAACGCTCTTCCGGCGCAGCCCAGCAGACTGATGTTTCGCTAACTGTATGTGCTCTGTTTGTCCCTCTTGCCTTTAAACACAGGTACAGTCAAGGTATGCTTGAAATCCTAAAGCAGTACCTCCCGATTCTAGATGGAGTTAAACAGTTGGAGCGAAGTATGTTCCGCAACTGGGTCGTCGTGCTTCAGAAGTTTCCTTGGCAGTCCATCTTTACATGCAGTCTCCTCCTTTTGCAGTTGTCAGATAGCTGGATGCACCCCTCTTTAATTTTGGACGAGACTAATTGAAGCCGACCGGTTTGGTGTGCTATCGAAGTGCTTGGCCCTTGCTCACATTTTGTGCTCCGACTGAGTGCAGGAAATGAAACAGCTAACGTCAACCAGTGTTTTAGTGAACCGAACGGATGGGCCAACAGTTGTTTGAATCAAATGTTGGCGGTGGAATTATCGTCGACCAGCGTAGCCCTGAATCAACTCACTCTTTTTTCATCAATCGCCCAAGATTTCTTGAAGCTGTCCGGCAAGTTACCGGTGAATACTTCAGCACATGGAATTAAAACAGTTGCTTGAATGTTTGTAATCATCCGTACCCATGTGGTTAAAAAAAGAAGGTGCAGCCTACAATAATAATAACGAGCGTAATTATTTCATAACATGAAGTGTTGTGATTCTTACACCCGTGGGTGAACTTTAATGCTGCTGGTTTGTAGAAAATTTTAATTAAAAATATCTTTCACGAGAGAAGTAGTGGTGAAAAGTCAATCTTTACGTTAGGTGGAGATCAGAAATTTGTAGCTATCGAAATACCCCTGAAAAGTGAGAAAACTTTTCTGTGAAGTCTTTTTTCAATTTCCACTGCCTAGTTCTGATAGGTTGTTTATGCAATTTCATCTTTAGTACTACTCACTACAGATCTATTTGGATAAGTCCTTTCGATAAATTTGATTTGCCAGTGAACGGAAGCGTTCATGACATTATTTGCAAACAGCAGAATATCATCGCACAACCTTTAATATCATATACATACCTTATGCTTATGACGGTTGAAAATATTGTTACTTTCGGCAGTTCGTCGAACAACTGAACACCCGTAGCTCTTGTTCTTACGCAACATGATTAAAAAATGACAAATTCGGAAAATAGTGGTAGACTTTTGGAATCGTAATTGAATAATAACGAAAGCTGTAAATCTCCTTCGGTTTAGTATTTGACTTTAGGTGTTTTAGCACAATTTTACATAATACTTTTTTAGACTCCATTTTTTTACCTAACAGACTAATGCATACTTTGCGGTAGCAAGCGAGTGTAGTGAGAATTAAAAAGTGCACAAGACTCCATGACTTGTAGTACATATTATAAAGGTCTGAATGCAATTGTTTCATCCCGTTTACAGAAGTGGCAGCCATTACCATCTTTTAGTTCAAATCGCGCCATATCCCTGTTTACTTCAGCAAAACTTTCTTGGAAATCGTTAGATATGTGACTTGTCGTTTCCCATAGATCCAGCTTGACCGATGAGGTCACATGTAGAACGCAGTACATTCACTCACATCAACAAATTCACATGAGACAGTTGTTCCACTCACCTTTCATCCATTCTTAACAGATGCGTGATTTATCAAAAGGTATTGTGATTCGGGGCTACCGCTCACTCCAGTGGTCATGTGGAATAAACTGAAGAAAGTTTTTAACATGGGTGTTAGTTGATGAAAGAAGTTTGGCAGGAATAAAAAGAAGTGTTATGAATGAGGATATACCATTGACTGTGGCACAATGTCATCCCGGATGGCGTTTCTAACCAGCGATTTGGGTGTTTACGAGGACTTCAGACAGGTAGACGGCACCTATACGCTTTGCTCAATGGACCAGTCACGGTCTTCGTATTTCGTGCCCAGGTTTTTGCTTGACCGCCATACGGTTTCAACTAATTGTTGTTGGTTTCACTATATGATGCCTGGTACGGTAAACGCCTAGCTGGCATGTGGAATATGTGGCTCAACCACCGCAACATGACTAGGTGACCAAGTGATCACGCACCCCGAAGGTTTCGGATGAGGTGCCGGCAATTGGTTGTATTGTTCACGCCATCAGTTCTCCTGATGCGAACTAAATGGTGGAGACACCGATGGTCAAATACAGCATGTATGCTTACATCCTCGTTGCTAGCAGACCACGTTTCCGAACCACAAATTGAAATAGAACGTACACAAGCATTATATACATTGCTCTCCAACAACAACCGGACGTATCTTCGAGACCACAGAGGACATGAGTTTGTTATTCTCGCTGGTATCTCATCAGGAACGTTACAGACTGACGGAACGGTGCTTCACAAATAGGTGAAACCGCCCATGGTATTAGGCAGATTGTCTGCGACAACAAATGTCGGAACGACAGTATTCCGGCTTTGAAACAGCACTTTGAACTATGAAAGTACTGATCACATTCCATAAAAAACAGCGTAGAAATCCATCCTGCTCAGTATGATCTGCGTTTCTTTGACAGAGGTGTTGAGCACAAAAGCGCCATTTGTGTAATCCTTATCGATCAATCTGACACCTGGAAAAAACTCAGCACCGCGCCCACTGGGTTTCTCAGATCCAACTCCCAGAATTTCGTTCATGACAAAGTCGAACAGAAAAGGGAAGACCGGACACTTTTTATGGCCACCGCTGGAAGTGTTAAACATCAAAGATATTTGTCCGTAGACTCTCACTCTGCTTACAGAGTGAGCGTACAGTGAGCTCAACAGATTTACATATTTCTCTTGAATTCCATTTTGAGGAAAGCGGTTTCATAGTGTTCTACAAGCAACCGACTCGAAGACGGCATTTAGGTCTAAGAAGTACTGCAAAACTTTGGTTGCCTGTAAGAGTGCCGTAAGGAAGCCATCTTTCCCACATACGGCCACACTTATACCGATCCAAAGCCTGCGAATCAGGAAGGATGGCTATCAGACACCCTTAGATAGAAAGATTCTTTTCACCTCTTTTAACTGTTTGACCAAGTGGTATTTACAGTCTCCGCAGTTGATAACTATGTGTATTTGGGTACTGATTAACGCTAGTGAGGTGTGATGTAGGCTTCGTAACGTTGCCGCGTTGAGGCATGATGTGTCTGTCGCTGGTTCGAATCCAGCCAAAGCCCTGACTTTTCACAGTTGGGTCTCATCTAAATTCATAAATCTGCCACGCTACTTGTTAGTAATACAATTTCTATGCTCAGCAGTGGCGTTGGTGGATTCCAGCGTGAAATGTTTAAGAAATCCTGCCGGGGCAGTCGCTCCCCTGAATCATTTGGTAGATTCCATATGAGACAGTGGGACGGGTGGGTAACAGAGTCCAAATGTGAAATTTCCGAGCTCCCGGTGTGGCTCCGTAGCTCGGCTGGTAGTGCGCTTGCCGCGTTGAGGCATGCTGTGTCTGTGGCTGGTTCGAATCCAGACGAAACCCTGACTTTTCACAGTTGGATCTTATCTAAATTCATTGTGTTATGTTCGGTTGAAGCAGACAACGTGGTCTACGATGAACTGATCATGAGACAGCAGTGTTTTCGGTTCAATTTTTATTAAGTTGACGGTTAACGAATCAAGCTATGACAGTAACATTGATCAACAGCCATTAACCATCCAATCCCGACCCACCATGCTGACTATGTCGCCAGCCTGATAACCCGTTTATATCACACTGCTTGTGTTGATACACGTTAACCACTGATAACTGATCTTTTTCTATGTCTGAGAGAGAAGAGGGTGAACAAAAATTACAAACACCTGGAAACAGATAGATTTTTATTCAATTCAGTATTTGTTAATTTTCAATAATTCAGAACACGAGAACCACAAATTGTAGGCAAATCTTGTTTAGATAGTGAGCATTAGACAAGTACTCCTCAAATTAACGACGTTGGCTTTAGCAATGTGTGCAACACTAAAATCAGCACGGTTTGACCAGTGAAAACACGGACAAATTATTCCACTTAACTCACAGATACATGGCAGTGTCATGATAAAACAAACTTTCTCAGTCAATGACGGTCGCCTCATATGCCGGCAGATAAATTTGTTTTTTTAGAGCTCACAAAACACATGATCAAGTTTGATACTGGTTACAAAATCCTCAACCATGTGAACAGGTTCAAGAGGGTCAAGCGTGTGAAACGAATAGTACCTAACACTCTAAGTTTGATGGTTTGGACCTTGTTCAGCTGATCCCCACTCAGTGAGTAGTTTCAACAACAAACGAAAAGGTAACAGGAATTCAGAGTTTGCCGTTTGAAAATACTTCGCACTGTCAAACAGTATTTGTGTACGTTTAGATTTCACAAGCAGTAATCGCAATACATTCTTTTTTTATTTAGCGGGCTCAGTGTATTCGTTTATTCCTCGAATACCTGAAACAGCCGTACGAAGAGTGTCTATACGGTAAATGTGACACACAGAAATGGTTTGAAGGGAAACATTCCATGGGCTTCGAATTTCCCAACGTAAGTACTGTTATTTAGCGAAGAATCTGATGAACTAATCATGCTTTTTCTGTCTCACAAAATTACAGTTGCCTTATTACATTGATGGAGATTTTAAACTCACGGAAACCGTGGCCATTCTACGCTATATTGCAGATCAACACGGCATGCGTAAGTTCATTGCTTGAATCATTTATACTGAGTTCGTTTCTTGTTCCAGTCGGGTCCAACGCAAAAGAACGCGCTGTCATCAGTATGCTGGAGAGTGCAGCAGTGGAAATGCGGGCAAATGCGGCCAAAGTGGCATACAGCAAGCAACCGGTTTGTGCTGTCCATTTCGGTTACATTCTTATCCTTAATTTCTTGATACAGGAGGAAGAAAAAGAACAAGTTCTTAAAAATCTACCGCGGACACTGGGCTACTGGTCATCCTTCCTAAAAAATAAGGCGTTCCTCATGGGGAGTAATGTAAGTTTAAATACTGTGGTGCATTCATGAACGCACATTCTGCTGCCTTTTTCGGCAATTCTTCCAATACAAGTTCTATCTGGAAGGATGTTGAACACTAAAATATGATCTGACGTTACTTAGCCAACTTTTTATTGTTAATAATGATTTTCTAAGAGTACAACCAGAAGCACAGAACAGTTCAGTGTTATTCGGCCTAAAACATCATACAGTCTGAGCACACACGCATGACCACGCAGCTTGAGTGTGCGGGTGCATACGACAAAAGATAAGTGCCACATTTTAAGGGCAGCCGCACACAAATGAACCAACTATTGTACCATTAGGAAACCAGCTTGAGCATATTCAGGTGGGATTATGTCCGGCCTACGAGGACAGCAGGAGTCTCCAAAAATATTGCGAAGATTACATGTGTCTACTTGGCATGGTCTTAGGGAAGTGTATTTTGAATAACACTCTGAAGGCTTCAGTGACGTTAACATTGTTTGGCATCAATTAAGTTAATACTGGTTGAGAAAGTCAAATTTCAATCACACGCGTGCAAGTGTATCCTGGTGAAATATCATTGTGCATTCAACTGCTATGAAATGTGGCCGATTGGGTAGTGATCTCAGTGTAACGCTGAGTGGTATGTGAAAACGTACAGATTATATGTAATGCGACATAGTCTTCCTGACCTCCCATCCTTGCGGATTCTGAAAACGGCATTGTAAGTTGTGATGCGCGCCTACCGGCAGTCTGGTAATTGGTGGAGATAGTAGACTCTAAACGATGTTTAAGGTAGGTGACATCCTGACAGGACCTCATGGATGACCAATTTCTGTACTGTTTTGGCTTTGCGATTGATGTCTTTTGAGAGACTGAATAGGACAAACTCTTTCCCACAGAGTGAAAAAAGACTTCTGTGATCTGTTTTTTTATGTAACGTCTGCACATATTTGACGGACATTTTTGAACAAGGTTTCGGCCGAACTTTGCCCGTTCCGTATAAGAGGAACAGGGAACACGAACACATTGACCAGTATACGTGAAGCTTTTGTAGACTGAGTGCAAAACTGCGTAATCATCTGTGATGTTTATCACGGTAAATTAATCTGAGAGTTTAATCGCACTTATCTTACTGTCTACTTGTCTTACGTTTCTATTCACGTACAAACAAAGTGTTCGAGCATATAAGTTCAGACTGTACAAAGTGAGGAATAACAATCCACGAAGTAATGTTTTAGTTTTCTCTGTCGAGATTTTTAGGTATTTACATTTATTCGAAACATTTTTTAAGCGTTATAGATTTACTTCACTCGGTAAACGACAGTGTTGCGGTTGCTTCTAATCAGATTTCACATCTGGAATGCCCGTTCTATGCAAGAAAGCCAGTCGCCATTTGATTAGCAGAAACTGGGTTTAAAACTGTATCATCTTTTACACACAGAGCTCAAGAGGTTTAACAGACAATCATTACTGCATTTTCCGAGAAACCAACAATTTGTACACAATTAGTGATTTTATAGTGAGTTGGATCACTGAAACTACCACCGCCGCCGATTTCTATGATTATTCCTGTCATCCCGTAGATCAAATTGTACAGGTGAGTTTATGTTTCAAGGCTGTCCTGTTCAACGAGGGCCATCTTGTGTGAGGCGCAAAAGTAGTTATTCGCTGGAGACATTTCGTCTTTGGTGAGAGATATAAGGTCAAGTAAAATCGTAAGTGTCCATGCAAAAGGTTGAGAAGAACACCCATATCAGTCAAAAGTGGTCAACGCCAATGTGTGTTCATGAGTGAGACCAGGTTTTATCGAAAATGTTTTTTATACCGTAGTATAACATAAATCCTCCAGAAGTCACTGTAGTTCGCAGTCACCTTCATCTGTGCATGGCACGCCGGCTGGGATGTTTTCAACTCAGACAGGCTCAAGCGGTAGGCAAAGAAGACGAACTCAGTAACTTTTAAATAGAAGGACAACATTAGTATCAATGACTAGTCTGACAGATTTGATACCTTAAAATAAAACCAATTTTAAAAAATGCGAGGTTCCGCCATATTCGAACCAATAAAAAACGGCACGTCCAAAACCATCAAGAGCTACACCAGCTGAGATAAGAAGCTATTCTGGTCTCAGTCATTCACCCATTTCACTGTCTCGTGTGGAATCAACCAAATGATCGTAAGGATTGACTGCTACGACCGAATATCTCAAGCAGTTTACGTCGGTGAACACTAAGATGGTATTGTTGCCAAATAGTTTGGCAGATTTGCTGATTTAAATAAGACCCAATTGACTTCATAGCTGAGCTAGCAGAGCGCTTGTCGCATTTGGGCATGCTGTTTCTGTCTTTGGTTCAATACCAGCCGAATTCCGGATTTTCCACCTTTTCCCACTAAAAAACACTAGAGCCCCTGGTCTTAGAATCATAAGAAGTTTTCATTTGTTCAAGTGAAACAATGTTCTCAGGTGATCGCAGCTTTTACATTCGGAATGATTTCTCAGCCAGCATGTCTTGAAACTAAGGCCTATGAACTCATGCAGTCGAATGCACAGAGACACTCCCACCTATCAAAAACGACCTTGACACCAGCCTTACTGTAGTCACGTGGAGCACAAACGAACACTGAAATGAGTTCTGAAGATATGACATTTAGGACCTGCGAGACGAATAACACGAAGTCTACAGCTAACTGGAATTTAATCTACCAAAGAGGCACCCACTGAGAACTGCCTACTCCAGCCTGAGTGGTAACGGCGGCCGTGGGGTCACAAGAAGTGTACAACCGATATCGAGTAGGCAGTGCGGTTGCTGTTATTTTGATTAATGACCCAAAATATAATCTATGAAATACAACAACCTCTGCAATTTAACTAGTTTGTCCGCTTAGCGTGCACGTCAGCCGTGAAACAATTTTCCGTATAAACTTTGAATCATTTTTCTTATCGAAAGCATACTGCAAAGATGTGGAAAGTTATATATTTTTCGTTTTTGTATTCTATACTTTCTCTTCCAATCAATCCTGCAGCCGATCCACGTGGACTTTATGCTGTATGAAAGTTTGGAGGTTCTCCGATATTTGGATCATACCTGTTTGGACTCGTTTGAGAACTTGCAACAATTCCAAAAACGGATTGAAGTGAGTTTGTGCCGTGAAGTTAATAGATCCGAAAATTCAGAATGTATCCAGGTGCAAAATCCCGGATCTTGACTGGGTTTGTACCAGTGATTAGAGCCGACCGCACTTGCGTTGTGTATATCTCATCCGATGATGCACATACGTGTGTTAGGAACTTAGATGTTTCACTTGTGGAACTGATTACTTATTAAACTGAGTGTACTACATGGAGTTCACCAAACTACTTAACGCGGCTACTATAGATTAAACTTAAAATGTATAAGACGATTTGAGCTTGAATCATGGCGCAATGTTCGGTGGGTTAATGAATAGACGTAACTTGTGCAATATTGACCACCTTGATATTTTGCAAAAATGAAAACACGTGCGAATATACAAACGGTCCCAAAAATTCTTCAAATGTTTGCGATCGATGTTCACAAGTGTGCAATCAGTGCATGAATGAGATCGTGCAGTCAGATCAGTAAGTTTGTGTTACCCGTCAGCTTGTCACTCTCCGGGGAGCGATCAACCAACCGTTTGGAAACACACATTGTAGGCATCAGATAGTGAGGAGAATACATTTTTGTAAATCGACTGTCTGGGTGTAAGTGCCTGGACTGTGAAACTGACGACTTGTTAGTTCACCGCCGTCTAGGGCTAAGTTGTTTGTGTCAGCAATCACTGTCTGGCCAGACATCTTCGGAAATTCCCTTTAAGAATATAAAAGAATGATGGTTAAAAATAGGTCGGATTGGTAAACGAGACTGAGTATCGTGAAAAAACACCCTGATTATTTTTCGGTACTAGCAAATTTAGTAAAACTGGGAGCTACAGGAATAAAACATCTGGGCAACAGTAAGTAGAAAATTCTCCCAGATTACTGAAAGAACCGGGTGTATTAAGCAAGAAACCTTTGACCTGCTACCGTATTGAGCAAGTTGGCTACGTCAGCTAATACTGCCTGATCAAGAGTCTTGGAGTATTTCAGTTAGGTAGACAAGACACTGGGTAACAAAAAACTTTTCAAAAGTACTATCGTATTCTAGATACGAATATTTTGAGATGCTCGATCAGATAGTGGCTGCTGACTCGAACAGTCTGACCCAAACGACAATGACATCGTTCATAATAACTTCCACAGTCCTGATGACTGCTCAGGCGCCCCACTTGCATTAGCATCCGGTACCGACAGCATCGTTCAGTGCGGTTGTATGGCCCACTGCTCAAGACTGCCAGCTAGGATGATTCGCTCTTATGGAGTGTGATATTCTGATAAGAACAGATATTATCAACTGGATTGCAGTGAACTCATGCAGTTGGATGCATACAGACACTCCCACCAACGAGTACCAGTTGTGAGCATGTGAACGACTCCCAGAGTCATTTGTAAACTGATTTTAAAGGACGTGAACAGAACACAAAGAGACAGACAGGATTTAATGGCATAATTCTTTGCGAATAACCCAGACGATGTATATTCGGCTTAATTCATCGTGACCTTATAACTGGATACAGTCCGCCTAAATGTCTCTTTGCAGAGCAATCACGATATCTGTATTCGGTGTAGTACTACTAACTTTAATCAGTTCACACTTTTTCAGAGCCTGAAAACCTCTGCCCAGTTTATCCGACTTGAAGATAAACACGAAATCTGTCAGCAAGAGATGTATCGGAATGCAAATTATTTAGGTCGTTTTGTGCGAATTTCGGTTATTCTAACGCTAAACTTAATGAGACACTCCTTGCGAATACGTACAATGACTTCTTTCTCCCCCAAAACCTCAATCAACGCATTCCCGGTAAACAGCGCCTAATACTGTTCATTCGAGAAGTCGGTGATAAAACCAGAAGTACTTTTGTTAAGACATCGTCCAGTTCTAAAAAACTGTTCAAACAGCCGAAACATCTGCAGTCCATGTCCGAAGAAGGGATTTAGATCGGTGGTAAATGTGTGAATATGAAAAATCGGTATTGAAATTACCGAACGAAAGTGAAGAACCTTTTACGTTTCACACATTCCACTGCCTTTATGCTGCTGAGAATGGAATCGCAGTCTATCCAGTTCCAGATCAGACACAAGATCTGGTGTCATAGCCATTGACGGCTGTGTTACACCTATAGGATACATTTCGCCCTGAATAATGCGGGCAAGTGGGCACCGGATTCAGGGAGTGATGATATGACAAAAATGAGGTGTTTTTCACTAGAACGCAAAAGGCGAGAAGGTGTCAGAGAAGTCTCCAATTCTCCGAAAATATCGGCTATTTTCCTTGCGAAAGGCCCAGCATTTTTCCTGTTTGAAGTAGCCATCACAATTGGTACGGTCATGCGCCCCTCTGCACTTCACGAGTGATCTCAGCGTTCGTGCCATTTTTTGGCACGCAGCCTAGAAACACGTCTCCTAATTAGGGCATTACTGTACTGTCTGGATTTGTCTGGCCCATTTTCTGACCCTGTTTTCTCATTGGTCACAAACTGGTTCATACCTATGGGGTTCGTGACCGTGCTGTCTTCGATATGGAAAAAGGGTCTGCTTGAAGGGCAGTGGTTTTCGTATGTCCTTGCGTTAGCCTCGGATGATTGGGTTGCCCGGAAGTTACGAATCAACCGTGTATACTCCGTAGTCAGTAGTCCGTTGCTCATTGCCATTATCCGTTGTTCCGTATCCGCCGTGTCACTAATCTTTGTTGACGCAATTGCTTTGAGCGATGGCTCGTCCGGTCGTTCCTGTTGCCTGAAATTCACTCATTATGGGCTTTGGACATCCTACCGCTGCGCTGAAATATTCCACCGAGTGTTGGAATACTCGCGCATCCCATCACAGTAGCCTGAAATCGATCAGCAGTTTTGTGGCTCTCTAGCAAGCCAGCAAGCATTCATCATGGCTTCAAATGTGATGGACAAGGGGCGGTTTATAAAGTGTACAATCCACTCTTAAAGACACACTTGGACCTGACTACTGGTGGCAAGCATTTTTGCTTTTTGACGTACAGTCTCATTTTGCAAGCATTTCACTATACGGGACTACTGAATCTATTTGTGAGTATATAAACTATGGCTAATCAGGGTTAATTCTAATACTCTGTGCACATGCTGTGCTGTTCACTTCAGAAAATTACATTAATTAGATCAACAGAGGTGTTAGTGGTAGATTTACGTATATGATGAAAACAGGTATAATATATTTAAAACCACACTAGAAGAGTATCTCTATTCACACAACACATTAATATTTGAGGAATAACCATGAATGAGTCCGACGTAAACCGACCATTTCTTGCACGGAACTTTGTGCATATAAACATCAGAATCACACTGAACAAGAAACAGTTTAACCAGCATCCTCTTCTGAATATACAGGAATAAACTACGGAAAGGATTATTCCGAAAGATGATCGGATTTTGAGATTAATCACTGTGGATTGGTCACTTCTTCAACTGAGTAAAAGCAGGTATGCACCTTATTCAATCGAGTCCAAAATATTGCACAGAAATCTTGGTGCTACACGAAATTGTAGCACTCAAGGTAGTGATAAATTTAACACTAAACGGCTGTCTTGGGTGTTCTAGTGAATTGCTTCGATTGCTAAACCATCACTATAGAGAATTTTAGTACATTTGAAAATTTGGTTCAAGCCTATCATGTTGCCAAACAACTGAAGCACTGTTTCTAGTGCATATCATACGATACAGTTGCGTTTAACACTTCTTACAGTTTGAATTCTTGTCTTCCAGGAGGGCTGAAAAGCTAGATTCTTTCAAATGCACACTGTTGAGCGGTTGCTGACAGCATGACGTCAGGATGATCAGACGTTCGATGGATATCTGAATTAGATAATACTTTTCATAGCGGTAGAGTGCGGACTGGGAAATGACCAACACGAATTTATCAGTACGAGAGTAAAATTAAGGTGTCACAATCTCGAGTCGTTTGCTTGAAACAGAGCAAAAGATGACCGACCACTACGTCCTTCATGTCATTCAGAAACATAGGACGGTTTTTGCAATTTGCGAAAACATCATCATTTAGGCGCATCTCCTCTCCTCTGTGTTTACAAACATCTTGTGTTGATAATGTGGTTGCCTCCGTAAGCAGGCGACCAACCAAACTGGGCATGGTCTGGCGGACACAACAAATTAATCGGATCATCCTCTGCTAAGTTTACTCACGTTTACGTGTTTCCGTGATCCCCGTCCGTCTATTTTATGCATGGTCCTAACACTCGTGTTGCACGTACCTATGGACTGGGATTGCAAAAATGCCATATCGATCGGCATCAACCGATTCTAGTCTTTTGATTTCACTTTCAGAGTTCTCGATGGGTATTGACTGTTTAGAATTACTAGTTCTACAACTAGATACCTCAAGCGAGGAGGAAAATTTCTTGTTGTTGTTGTTGTTGTTGTTGCTACTGCTGTTTTCGTTACAGCTACCGTTTTTCGTAAGTCTCCGGTATAGTAATTTCTGACATTTAGCGACCGGTACCAACCATCCAGGACCGAAATGATATATCGCTCAGCGTATTTTGTTTTAAATCACCAGACCTCAGTCGGTAGTTATTGGATGTATGACACTGTCACATGGCAGTGATCAACAAAAAAATGTTCGAAGTCAGTTTCAATTCACTCTAATGGCTTCTGGTGCCATCTGTCTGTTGCTGACCGCGGAAAACTTAGGTACGCTTTCCTCTCTCATCCTCTCGAATGCTTCTACTAATCTGACCTGGTGTCCAGAGCTCAATCGATTTCGTACGTTACTGCTATTAAAAAGATCATGGTCTCGGATTTATCTTAGACGGGCTGGTAATACGTACAAAACGTGACCAGTATTGCTAACCTGAAATGTTTGTTTACTAAACAATCGGACGGTTGAAACGTGTACTTGTCTGTTCACTGATTTGCTCATTCCGAATTGGTATTCTACACAGTTACTCAATCAGTCGAGTCACAGCCATTCAGATTACTGCTTCATATAAACGAATACTCCGGAGTCTTTATTGACCTGTCTCTTGAACCACTGAAAGATGTTGAAAGCACCCAGCAATCTTGAAATTAAGTTATTCTTCAACTGGTTTTCAAACGTGACATTAACACGAAATTGATCAGCGGTAGGCCAACATCTGTCATCCGCAACACGTTCTGTGCAATCATTTAATTTGCATTAACCAAAATCAACTAAATACCGGTTACATCGGTGAATTTGTCATTATTTATACATGCGAACTCAATCGGCATTTGTCAGTTTCAGTATACCCGCCTCGTCGTCTGCCTTATCATCGCACGTAATCCGCAAACTCATGCATCAGGAATGCAGCCCAGCTCTGTCAACGTCCTTCAGATTCACCATTCAGATAGTATTGACCAGAATGTAACTCGGTGTGTGCAGATATACTTGAGAGTGGAACAGACACAGCCTGGTTGCAGAACACACTGACAGATTGGTAACCAAAACCCCACCTAGAGGTGGTCCTGATCTCTATCAGACTCTCATTAAGTGAAGAATTACAGACAAATATTGAACCTGGTGGAGGCAGTCTGTTACGGAGCCTTCTCAGGCTAAGGTGGGATCAGTGTGGCGTTTCGCAAGAATTTCTCCACCACAAGGAATTATCTTTGTTCCTGAAGAGTTCGTTTATGCATGTTCACACTTAAACTTCTTAACCTGGCGTAGTCTGCATTACCTCTTCTCCGTATGAGGAACAGAACAGAATGACATCTATATACGATGAAGTAGCCAAACAATTTCCGAAAAGGACTGCACGCGTTTTCAATCAACCTCTGATAACTGAGATTGATTGACCAGTTCAAAACTAAGTATGGGGTGTCTTCAGTTGCGATTTGGACACCGAGCCCAAACTGTGGATACCTTCAAAACGATCTGCATAATTAGCGATGGAGACTGAAAATTGTTCAGGATGTCTGTATCCATAACTTACACATCTGTTAAGTCAACTAATCGAAGTGATTGTGAACTTCGTACTGTCACGGTTACACAAGACAGCGGTGTTATTATGGTTTGTACGTGTATTGTGCTGTTTTGATTTTTGACCTTGAATTTTATTATTCACGTTGACTGCCGCCGTGGTGCGCAGTGGTGTGATACGTTGAGTGACGTAGAACAATATGCTATTCATGTCCGGCAATTTCCTGATTTCCAAGTGATCACATTTAACTGATCGCGTTTAGAAGATAAAAAACATTGTAGGTTGACTCATATTCGGTTAGTCATTTGGTCTGTCGTAGCATATTGTGGTATACTATCAATTCAGAGGAATTAATCGTCTCATTGCGAGAGGTGCTTACATTAAACAAGAACCTTGCTTGCATACACTGCAACTGCCCGTTCGGATCTCACTTAAGCTATTCCCCACTTTTCAACAGTTCAAACGAAAATGAAGTTTTTGCTGACAGACTGTTTCCGGAATAACATATCTCGGTGCGTTCTGAATAAAGATAGTTTCTTTTGGGACCGAACTAAAATTAAGTTTGTTACTTGTGGAGGTAAACCAACATTCGCTTCTAATACAGTTTACCTCAGCCTGCTGGCGTACTGAGGCACTCCCAGTTTATGTTTCCTCCTCCCAGGGCGTAGTACTCAGTCGGTGTTCTTCACTATCACAGATGCAAAGGATACCAGTATCTAAATGGATGTGAACGTAAATATAGTCGAGGTACTCTCATTTTTGTGCACTCTTGCAGCACCCAATAAAAAACAACATTCAAAACGATTCACTCTTGTAGCCATCTAGAGAGGTTCATGTTTCGACGGGTTCGCCTACTCCTAATCGTCGATTCAGGTCAGGAATACACTTTACTAGTCCTGAAAAGTTGGTTTGAAACCTTTTACGTGCCCATAATTTCAACAGATGGGGGGAAAACGGGCTAAATGTGGCTCACTTACAACATAGCGACAGCAACAAGCATGAAACCAAGGAGAAAGTTAGGGACTGATCACAGTTGGTGGCAGTTGTAAAAGAATCATTTTGGTTAAGCTTGGTGGTTACTTCAAGAAGTAGAAGGTCCGGCTTGTGTAGAAATTGCCAAAGCAATTGTTTGTTTTAGGATTTAGTGTGAGATGCAGAAATACATATACAGAAATCATATCAAAAGGGTGGTGTTGTGTCAAGTAGGATTTTTTCTGAAAAAATATTCGCATGCTTTGAGATTAAGGGAAACAATAAAACCAATGAATTACTTACAGACAATGCTACTACAACGGGATAAATGTTTTAGGGATCTGACAAAAGTGCGAAGTCCTCCGAAAACAAAACAGGATACACAGCTGTGGAACAAAACATCCAGTGAGGGAGCACGTAAGCCTAAATAAATCGACTAACCATGTGTTTCAAGACTAGGACAGAGTTCAAGCGCCTTATATTGAATGGGAGTTCTCGAAATTTAGTGTAAATTTCAGTAGCATGAAGTGCCTACGTTGCTTGGTTACTTGGAATAGTTGCAGATATTTAAAAAAGCGGTTCTGGTAAAATTTTGCCGCTTACAGGAAGAAAAGAGCATGCATTAGACAGTTCCTCATCTTGAATCGCCGTAATAAGCGAAAGCATCATATCAACACATTCGTATGTACTGAGCTCAGCTGCGCGACTCTGATCAGTTAGCTGGTTCGGATGAACTGTTCAGTGGGATGGGTGTAAGAAATCCTTTTGATTGTTTGATACCCAACACCACATCATATATCTATTTGATTACAACTGTATGAAATTCAGTTAGCATGGATGCGATATCAAGTGATAATAGCGAAGACAGGGAGGATATACCTTGTAGAACATCAGAGGTGGTGATAAATGATTATGAGTTTTACTAACTGAATTAGCTTCCAGTCGGAGAATTATCACTAAGGCCTCAGCAGTAGCAGTTCGCATTTCTGATTCTCTAAGGATATGAAGTAGTGTTGTGCTATAAATGATTACAAACGCATCACCCTTGTCAGAGTAATGACTACAGATGGCTGTTGAAATTTCATTAAGCGATGACAAAATGGAATATGCTAGATAAGCAAGAGCATCCAACGTTGAGGGGGTTACGACGACAGACAAACTGACCGGAATTCCTAATGTTCACATGAACTTCCATTCGGGTGATAATAAGTTTTACAGCTTTCACTGTTGCAGGTGTGCTTGAGATAAGTCGAAATTCATCAGTTCTATTTTTGGAAGGTGTGTGATGCATATTGTCTTCCAACAGTCAACAAATCTGCGTTGTGTGAATTGAGTAACTGATTCAACTAGAGTGTGGCATAGAAATTCCACACATTCCATAAGAACAATCGGTGATGAGCCGTCAGGTCTAAGCTTCAACCGGTAAGTTGTTTGAAAACAGCTGTGCTTTTATGTGGAATATAAAGAACAGTGAGAAAAGAAAACTCACTGAAAGCTGAGAAGGGAGTAATCGTTATTCTGTCACAATTACCCTCAGCCTCTTCAACGTCGACGCTTGGTTTTTTGGCAAGAGCGTTCAATACTCTCAGCCTTTTCATGAGTTACTAGTTATCGTGGCAGAAGACTGGAGTTCGTGACATGAAATGATGATTACTGTTGACTGCCACTGAACGTTATGGGTTTTCTATAGAGTTCTGTGATGTTCGTAAAAGACCATGTGCACCTTACATTTGAAATGTATTCACACCAACTTTGTGAATATTACTTCGTCTTGTTGTCGCATCCATGTAACCTTGACCTCAAGTTCATGGCAACATGTGTCAACAATGCAATCAGAATTTGTTTTGTTTACCTAATCGGGGAAAGGTGTCTCCTATTTTTCACCATCATTCTCTAGTCCTTCGTGTACAAAGTTGTACACGTGTGAGGACGATTTGGAGTGCGGTGTTTATCTGTGAGATTTCATACGCTTTGGCTGATCTTCGTGCCGTTACACTGATGCACGTTCTCACACAGGCGGGTGACCCACCCAGCTTCATTCCCTCTGGGGTCTAGTACAGTTCTACGAATGATAACATTCCGATCTTAGTAGACAACTACCATTCATGCCGACGGTCAAATCGAGCGAGAACGATAGGGGCTAATCGAGCTGTTACTTTAGTGGAACCGGTTGTTCTTTCCGAGTGCCGTTTAGCTGCGCACTGTAGGTGAGAATTGTAGAGTATTGATCAAGTGTGAGCGGTCAACGAGTTGACTGTTCCGAAGGAGTGCATACACGATCAGATTGTTGACAGCGGCGTTTGGTAGAAGTGAACAACCGAACCGACAGCACTGAACTTAACCGACACTGCGTTGGCGTTTGACCTTATCTCGCTTTAAGATTACACCGCAAATTTGGGTTTGGTCGAATTCTAACAAGGTCTTCGGTACAGGGGGCCAATTAGGAACGTGGTCGGCGTGATTACTAAGTATGCTAGTTTAGACGCATTCCCTAATATCACCAAGTAACTAAACATCGACCCCTATTAACGTCACCGCTATCCCTCAAACCGGACAGAAAGAGCATGTGACTGCATAACTAGAAGTGTTCCACACGATCTTATCACAACTAGTTAGGTTACGGCATGAATGTGTGTTTATCAGTGTGATCGTTGGACTGTGCTTTTGGTCTCCGGGAGGAATGTAAATTTATCGCTGTTGTTTCACATTCGCAAGAGTAGTTACATCGTATCCATCTAATCGCATATTGCGGTGCAATTATTCGGCGGTTGAGAGTGAATGAACTGTATTCTGACCTGTACACGCTTGGTCACTTTATAAGGTTTGACCAATAAATCAGTCAATCAATAATTCAGTTGCACGCCACGGCTGATGAAGGATCTTAGAAAGTGGCTTCGTTCAACCTGGGGCTAAGACACTGGTTCATAAAAAACTGACGTCAACATATATGAATCACGAGAAATTCAACCGAATACTGCACACTGAATAATGCATGCTTAGAGGTTTAAGATAACTTAGATTCGTACATGTTGACGTCAGTTTTTTTACGTATGGCTGCTTTAGCCCCAGGTTGGACGAGGCCACCCTGTAGGATACTTCATCAACATCGAGTGGTGCAATGTGTTCAAAACCCCCCTTATTTGCTTATCAATAACAATTATATAGTTTTCAAGTTGAGAAACACGTTTTGTTATCACAAACGAAAGGAATGAGTCATTCGGTGTATGAAGTTTGTAGCGTATAATGTGGAAATATTTCTTGAAGATATACTATCACGTAACGTTTGGTTAACTTTGCAGCAACTGCCTCAAATCAGTGCCTATATGAACTCCTCACGCTTCATCAAATGGCCACTTCATTCGTGGTTTGCAGGGTTCGGAGGTGGTGATGCACCTCCGGCAGGCCATCCAGCCAACAAGTCCCTTTGAGATTTTAATCTGGCTTCTTGTTGGTTGATTATTGAACGTCTACAGGGTTCTTATTTTTCACGCTACTTCTTACGTTTTGTCTACTTTTTACAAGTTTTAGTTCTTTCTAACAGTCCACTGGCAAATTCGGTTTAATCATATGTTTTTCACGGATCACGATTTGTTAATCTATAGAACAAATGTTTTTTGGTCGTGCATACTCCAATATTCTTCCTTAAAAACTATCTGATTAGCAAACAACTCGTTGGTTTCTCAATCCACTGGAATCTTTAGTTCTTTCATTTTAATTTCTCTGTGGCAAACCTTGTGAAAATTTCTGAAACCGCCATCTTGATTTCTGCACTACGTCTGGGACTCTTGACTGAGAAGCCATTCCTGATCAACCCCCATCTGACAACGTTAAATGTGCGGCTGGTTCATTGAAGTTGAATACCTAAACCTAACTGAAAAACTCTTATCACAGGGTTACCTATTGAAGTGTACGGAGAAATCTCATTTATTTTGGAGTGAACACAACCAATACTTCATCACAATGTTCACATTCATCAGGGTCACTCGGCTAGCCTCTTTGAACTAATAGAGCAAGATGGACACCGATAACGGCGTTGTGAATGTTCGGATGTGACGTTTTGGTCATACCTATTGTGAGATTACTGACGTTATGGTTAGCACTCTGGTCTCACAGTCGGAATGACTAAAACTTACATTCGGCTCCAAAGCTGTAACTGTGTCGCTGATTAGCTTTAATAAATTCAAAATTTGAGATTAGTGTTTTCATTCAAAGTGAAAAGACCGGAACCCGTAGGGGAACACAAAGGATGCGACCAAATGCTCAAGGTATTTGGCATGGAAACAGATTTAATTTTTCCCGTCCAACAACTGCCAGTGAATGTTCTAGCAATCGACTTTAGTGTATACACATTTGTGCATCTTCGGTCGGTAAAAATTTCAACATCCTACGCATTATGCACGAATTCCGGTTGTGTAGTTTCAAACAACAGAATCACGTTAGCAACGTTCAATTTCGTCATACTCAGATATTTAACCAGTAAGAAAATACGCCTTAAAAAATGTGTGTAACACATTCTTCTGAATCAAGAAAGAAGGTCTATACAAAAATACATTGTTTTGAAGCAGGACATCACACCTAGTATGTGGACCATGAAAATAACATAGAATCAGATTTAATTAAATTGAATGAATAAATGAGAGCTTCGTTATTTACTTTGGGATGCACTATGTTAACTTTAAACCGGGTGCGATTTCAAGAGACGGTTGGCTGTGAAAAAAAAGAATCCGGCCGCGAAATCTCACATTAAAACAGATTTAACACTGGTGTTTTCATGACGAAAGCAATTGTGCTTGAAACCTCATTCTAATAAGCCAACTGATCATCCCTACACAAATTTGCATTCTAAATATGCACAGTGAAGTACACCTCTCAGCGCCAGGTGGTATAGCCGCCTAATCAGTTGTAAGAGTTATTAGAACCTCATCAGGTGTGTTGAGTTTCGTTCATCAGGTATATCATTGAGTCGAACCTAGTTTCTTCCAACGCAGTTTTTAAGACCAAATCTGAGAAACCAGCTACCAGTCCGTAATCAATCAATGCTCGAGTGTTAAGTTTTGTGCTACCGTTGAATTTGAGAATACGTTCGTCGAGTGACTGGTCACTTGCCACCAAGAAGCAAAGTATTTCACCTAGCTGGAATCAGAACCGGTTAACGAAAATTGTAGTGGTCAAGAACGAGTGTCTGAATAGCCTAAGTAAAAATGCAACAAAATGGTTACAGATGTTCCAGCAAGTCACGTAATCAAAGAATTTGACTCAGGGAAGGTATTTTAGATGACTACCACAATATCCCAAGTTACCAGTATCCGGGAAGCAAGGGTATTGCGAAGTTTCCATGGACTGCTGAAGCGCGATCGAAGCTGCGATGACGTTCGTAGTACGACGTTGCTAGAGAAAAATCGGCAGGAGATCGGTGTAGTATCGTCAAGCTACTGCGTAACAAAGAAAAGAGCAGACTGGCGTGCACAAATTTTGTATTGTTGTTGAAAGGTCACTTCAGTCGATTTTGACATGCAAAGGTGACGTCAAAAATGTTCTTGTACAAAATGTTCTTGTACAATGTTAGTAAACGAAAATGAGAAAGAACTTTCAAAAATCGATTGTAAGCGCCACTGCCGCACATCTCACTCTCAACGATCATCGCGCAGATGTCATCGATTTTTTCCCAATTGTCTACGAAACTGCCATCACTCAACCGCTGACGGTCCGTCAGCGCATTGTGGTGACCACCAAATCAGATTACTCAACCTTAACCTGTGTTATCACACGATAGTTAATCAACCATTGCAAATTCTCTGGCAACAGTCCGATCATAACCATTCTGACTACACAAATCTTCGACTCTGACATTGTGACTTGACATCCAGTCAACTTCCGAACGAGGTGTAACCAATTATATACAGACTATCACACGTTAACATCCACCTTGTAGATATTTGGTTCTCCCGATGACACATTTGAATGGACCGGTTTCAATTTTGCCAACGTTACAATAATTCACAGTTGGTTGTCGCTTCCGTATTCACACAAAATTCCCAGTCTATCACTTTCGAAAAGAAGTACCAGACCCGAGTTTCGCTCTTGTCAGACCTCGTACACAGCCGGGATTTAAGCTATCGGTTATCAGAGCGATAGAATGACCTCAGCATTACACAAGAGGCAAAGTGTTTCATCGACCAGACATGATCATTTGGTAGTGCGTAACATGAGGCTAACGACGCAGTGTTCTGAGTTCGAATCCCGACCGTGGGAAGGATAAGCCATAATGACAAGCCCCAACAAGAACGAAATATGAGTTTGGGGCATCCACTAGAAACAGACTGGTTGGGACGTTTATATGAAGGCAAGATCTGAGGCCAGCCTTGAGTTCAACTTTGGTCAATTTGAAATCAACCAGATCCCTTACTATCCATCAAGTGCCTATAACTGTACTGTCTCAATAGTGAACCATCGAACCAACTTAGTTACCAAATCTTTTTCCTTGTTTCGATCGGAATTAATTTTTCAAAATAATGTCGTTCGAGGTAATTTCAAAAATCCGGGTGCTTAACTTTGTGGCGTTTCACATTCGCGTTGACGGCACAAGAACAGGAATGGAATCTACATTCTCGAACTAGTGAAACAAAAGGCTTGTTTTCCGTGTAATATTATGCATGAAAGCAGCCCTTTTGGTTGGGGTAAAAACAGTCAGTTCCGTTTGATATGAATGTTAGCGTATCGACGCAGGCTAGAAGATAGAGTTGAACGGGCACGGATTCGAATGCAAGAATAACTTAGAGAAAATACACAACTTTGGACTGTGGAAATGTTACGCAACCATTGCGCAGCTCAAGTGGCCAAGCCGATTTCACTTGTGCTCAGCAGTGAACGAGAAATAAAAGCGAGATTTATACGTCGATCGACTGATGAAATAAAATGCTGTCCAGAATATGTGTGCATATTCGCCGAGTGTTTTGAGTTGTTCTTGTGTACACGCAGTAATCGTCGTATGAATCTTGTAACAAGCGGATTTGTAAACATCCATGTAGAACATGCATGTAAAGTAGTGAGGTGAGTGGTATACTTCTTCAGAAAAGTGGCATTCTGGGATCTCGAAACTCATTCCGTATTTACTCGTGTGTAACGCCCTAATCGTGGACGCTCGTCATTGAGATTGACCTCAAAGAAACATTGGAAAATTATACAAATTTCCACAACGCTATCAAGTGGGGATTTTGAGTTTTAACCACGCGCGTGTTAAACGTCTAAACGTGTTGGCGACAACCTGATCAGTATCGTCTGCAGGTAGGATGCCTGAAATCCCACTGCTCCAGGTGAGACTCGAACTCACGCCCTCCGGATTATAAGATTTACTTGCCAACCGGCTGCGCTACTGGGGCAGACTGGCCGGTGCACAGGTAGTGATCATTTGAACACGGTCATTTTTTCCACCAATGACGTGTGTTTTGCTGCATTATGTACTAACCAACTGAACTCCTCAGGACCACTGAAATGTATTTGAGGATAGCTGTGCAGTAGGAGGCATTAACATCGGGTATGAATCGACGTCAGCTGATGGCTGACGGACGCTCGCGCGTACGTGCAGTGCCCTCTAGCATCCACTTCGTGGGTGGTAATCAATTTAAAAATACAAACAAATTTACTGAGATTTGTGACTAATCCACCGTTGATCCATATTAGGCTCGAACGGTTAAGCACATCTGAAGGCTCAGTCACATTCGGGTGTGATTAATGGTCGGGTTGTCCCATTGCCTCAGAAAGAGGCACGACTGTTGCGTAATCTTCACCCAGTGACCCGGAATATGGGACTCACCATCAGTTTGATATCCATTTGCACTAATCGCCTTCCCTACGCTATACAAACGATCAAATTATCGAGTTACCACTCTGCCGCTTCAACTCGACCTAACTTTCTTTAGTATGTCACTTCTGTTTTTTAATTCGCACAGCCTCTGATGTTCAATTTTGTCGCACAATCACTACTACACTAGCCTTCAGTGTGCAGTTAGTTATCTCACAAACCTACAACATATATCATGGGTGAACAGTGTGTCGCTCATCAGGATCTGTTAATGCAGTCGGTTAACGTCTCAGCTTGGTAACATGAAGCCTGTGTTCTATAATAAACTGGGACGTCTAATAGTCGTAAGGATATCTTGAGTGTTATTAAGACGTTCCATAAAGGTAAATGTGAGATTATTAACGTTGTGAAAAACATTTCACCCGGTATACTTCGATTCCAGCACTCATACTGTGCAATACAGTGCGTGAGCATAGCGAGGTTGCTATGAAAATCTAGCCTGATATGCTGCCTGATGATACA
Organism: Paragonimus westermani; assembly: GCA_008508345.1. Taxonomy (NCBI): domain Eukaryota; kingdom Metazoa; phylum Platyhelminthes; class Trematoda; order Plagiorchiida; family Troglotrematidae; genus Paragonimus; species Paragonimus westermani. The sequence goes on from QNGE01004157.1 coordinate 58,659, forward strand.
TCGGCACTGTCCTGCATAAATTAGATCAATCAACCCTCTCGCGGCAACCAGTACAGGCGGCTTTCAGTTTATCGGTCTATGATATGACCACATTGTATCAGGAGAGACTTTCCAGTGTTGTTACACTATGAAGGCGTACAGAGACGTGCGTGCATCATTGGGGCCGTTGGAACACAAAACTGCCTCAGATTTGTTTTTTATTGATCGGGTTGAAGCGACTGATTTGCACAGCGAGCAGCCTGTGAAAGTTACATTAAGGCAGGGATTTTGGATGACGGTTTGACGGTACTACTCAGGAAAAATACAATTTATATTTGTGAGCAAATGACCGTATTACAAATAATCTGACGAATTCCGCAGTTGGCCAAACCAAGTCAGTGTGGAAGCTGTGGATGGAATTACAGTCGAATACGATTAATTTCGTACCATAATGTGAGCATGCAAGTCTAAATCCGACGTTCCGTGGAAAATCTCACCTAAACGCGACAGACCGAGAATGCATCAGTTAGGTTATTTGAGAGCTGTTTCTACATTTACTATGGTGCACAAGCTACAACAAGACCTCCGGGTGAAGTTTGTCCTCGGTTTTAGAAAAGCTGGTGGTGTGATATGACATCACTCAGTCATAATCACTTGGTACACTGTTCATTCAATGGCTGATTATTTTATCGTAAATCAGAACGCAAGGCAGTCGTGACGAGCGTAAATTGGTATGTGTGCGGTCTGCCTAACAGACGTACACAAAGGACATCAAATCAGTAGACAAATTAGTCACGACATATCACACGGCCGTTAGCAGCCAATCAGATACGAGGTGAACGTTTTGACACTACAAAGGATGTACACACACACACTTTCATGGTGGCAGCTGTTTGAAGATGGAGATGTCCGGAGTTTCCTGGAGGACTTCGAGGGCGCGGCGGAGGAGGTCGGAGTCAAAGCCTATCGGGCGATGCTAGCGACCCTGCAGGTGCTGCTCAGGGGAAGGGCGAAGACGTTGCTAGATGCCGCGCGAAGGGGCCCTGTGAAGCTGGAGTGGGCCGTCACGAAGTAGACGCTGATCGCCGAGTTCTTTAACTCCGCCGACTGCCAAGAGACCATGAGGCGGTTTAAGGGTACCCGGCATGGACAAGGTGGCGACGCTTCTGTTTAAACCGTGTCCCTGAGAGCAGCGTTGTCAAAAGCCCTGCCACATTTGGACCAGGTCTCAGAGCAACGCATGCTGACAGATCAGTTATTGGAGGGAATGCCACCAACAGTCCGGGATCAGCTCGGGGTTACTTTCACTGCACATCCGATAACGTTGGAACAGTTGGCTGATGCAGCTGGAGAATTGCTGAACTGAATGACCTTCGAGGCATGGTGGAAAAGAAGGTGGTGGCTTTGAAGGTGAGGAAGGGGAAGAATTGTGGTGGTGTCTGTTACAGATGCGGAAGGCGTGAATACTGGCGAAGATTTTACCCACTCAGCAGGAAAAAAATCATACTTAAATAAACTTTCCATCGATTATTTTTTGTCTGGAAATGGGGATCCGGTAATAGGGCGGTTGAAAAGACAGCAGTTCAGGCTAGGTTAGAAGTCAATAGTAGCTTGGAGTACTGTTTGACACTGAGTCCGCGATTTTATTGATTGGGCCGAGGACGGGAAAGAGTGTGCGGCCGTGTGCGATGGTAGTTCGAACGGTCGGTGGGTTTACTCTCAAAGTTGGTGGCCTGGCAGAATATGATGTCCGAATCGATGTTCACGTAGACAAACTACCTATCGTCATTTCCCCTGACGCATGTTAGGCTATAATATGGGCGGACTTTCTTGACCGAGCTAAGGCCGCGGTTGATTTGAAACATGATACACTCGTGACAGAGTATGGGGTGGTTCCACTAACGAAAAAGTGCAAATCTCAATTTGGATAGATTGAGGCAAACGCACCCAGAGCGATACCCACTTGTGACAGTCTGTTGCTGAATGAAATGATGCGTAAATTTCAGGAATTTTTCACTACGGATTTGACCCGTACGACTATTATCACTGGGTTGAACACACAATCTCTATGGGGCCAAAACGATGTCTGCCGTCCGGTCCCAGAAGAACTTCAATACACCTACAGCGGGAAATTGAGTGACAATCGAGGACATGTTGAAGGACGGAATCATCGGCGAGATCGACAGCCCGTTCGATTCTCCCGTCTTCGTGGTAAGGAGGCCTAATGGTAAATTTCGATTTTGTGTCGTTTACAGGCAGCTCAACGAGATTACAGTCAATAAAGTGGTAGCAGTTTCAGCGGTGGCGGAGATTTTCGACAAGTTACAGAAAGCCAGGGTATTCACAATGTTGAACTTGCGGTCCGGATATTGGCAGGTCCCGATCAAACAATCGGGCCGAGATAAAGCAGCCGCTTCAAACGGATGCCGTTCGCGTTGTCAGGCACCCCTTTCACGTCCAGACGACCGATGCTGAAGTTGTTTGACGGAGTGAACAACACTGTTGTTTATGGAGACGATATCGTCATCTACAGTGCGAATGAGACAGAACACGCAGTACACATTTCAGCCGTGTTGCACAAGATTGAACAAGCCGGCCTATGGGCTAATATTTCAGTCTCAGCTGACGAAACAAACGGTAGTAATTCTCGGTCACAAGGTCGGTCAGGGGGACGTCCAGCCACTACCCGAGAAAGTGCTGACAATCGAGGCTATTCCGGTGCCAACTTCGAAGAGGACGCTGCGAAAGTTCCGCGATCGCGTTTGGTTCTACAGCTGCTTCATCAAAAACTGCCATGACCACGCGTGCCCAGTATACGGAATTCTGAGGAATGATGGCCAGTTCCATAGGCAGAATAAGCCAATCAAGCGTTTCTCGAGAACCACCGATTGACGAAGAAAAGACAGCTGACCCTGAAGTTGTCAGTGACTGAACAGAGCTTTGTTGTTGCAACGGATGTCGGCAGTGTAGTAGTGGGAACTGTACTAAAGCAGGAAGACGGTGTTGTGGAATATGCCAGTCGGTTGCTAAATCCTACCGAACGAAACAACTCACTGACAGAAAAGGAACGTTTGGCGATCGTGTGGACCTTGGAAAAATGGAGGCCGTACGTGCTCGGCCGACGTTTCCATGTGGAGACCGACCACAGACGGTTGGAGTGGGTTAAATCAGCGAAGGACCTCAGAGGAAAGCTGGCTCGTCAGGAGTTACGACTACAGAAGTACGATTCCACAATTCGGGTTGTAGTCGGAAATGAAAACCGTGTTTCCGATTTGCTTTCCCGAACGCAACCCCTGGATAAGGTCCGTAAGGACGTGATCGGAGTTAACAGTATTGAACTGGACAGTGGCCCCGGAAAGTTACAAGCAGCACAGAGGATGAGTGCAGCAATCCGGGCGGTGATTGATCAACCATCGGGAGTAAAACCGTCAGAAGCCGAGTGGAATCCGGAATTGAAAGCTTTCAGATTGCAGTGGTTAGACTTGTGGTTGAATAGTGCCGGAATTTTGATGCGTCAACTGCCGGAGGGAATGAACGTGCCGGTTACACCGGCTGAGTTGAGAGGGGCAGTTGTGAAAGAATGTCATCAGCTGGCTCATACAGGATGTCCTCGAACCTACGAAATGCTGAAGCAAGGGGCCTACTGTTCGAGAATGATGACTGACATTAACACTTATGTGCCTGTGTGTCATCAATGTCAGCTGCTGGATTGTATTAACCGCCCCGGTGAATATCTCATATAACCAATCCCGGTCAATAAAATTGGGGAATTATAGTCGGTGGATGTGATGGATCCTTTTCCAGTAACTAATTCCAGAAATCAACACATCATTGTCACAACAACACATCACAAGGCGAATCAAAGCCGGTATACCCGATCAGCGCGCGAGCACTGTATGCAGGATGGTGATGGAACACATCGTTGTAGATCAGGGAATACCGCGAAGCATATCAACTGGCCAAGTCTCTTGCTTCGATAGTGAAAAGTTTCAAGGCTGTTTGAGACGTGTGGGGATCAAGACAATTTGCAAAACCGCATGCCATAGCCATCCTAACGGATTGACGGAAAGAAGCAAGCGCACAATCAAGGAGTGGTTGGCTGTGAAAAGAAGAAAGTGGAAGAAAACAAAACCATTGATTCTGTTGGCTCACATCTCTTCGTCACAAATAACAACGAAAAACGCGCCACCCGGGCTAATGCATGGGCACGTGCCACGCTTGCCAGTAGTTCAGGAGATTGGGAGACCACCGGATGAGCAGGCTTGAATTCTCAGAAGCTCGGAGATTGGCCAACCAAAAATTGACAACCGCACAAGAAGTTTCCAAGGAGTAGTGAACAGAAAGGTTATCGCATTGAGGTATTGCGTTTGAAATTGGTTCGAAAGTTAAATACAGAGACTGGCGGGGCCTGGGGGCAACAGCACCCGAATATAAGAAGCTGCTGGCGAAATAGAAGAGACCGTATATAGTAGTGGAACGTCGGGACCTAGTGTATGTGAATAAAAATGAGCAGAATCAACATCAAGCTCAGGGAGGGCAGTTTTGTAAATGGTATGACATTCCACACAGAAGAGGATGCACACCAGGTGTGTCAACAGCACCGAGGCTGGCACACAGATCGTTAAGAGGACGAAAAGAACCTGAACTGCTTTTGTCGTACCCGGGACGATCTTTTCGGGGAGAGGAGTATAGTGAGGACGAGCGATTGTCCAATACTACTCACACCACTGCTATTCACTAGTGAGGCGAGAGCGTGGATTTTTGACATCGAATTAGCCATGGAAAAATTACAAGAGGAAGCATTGAAATGCAACATCGCGTTGAATGGTTGTTGGTGCATAACAGAGTTGAGTATTGACGTCCATTGCAATCCTGACATTCTGAGATCGGTGTCCTGCACAGATGAGTGTTTTTGTTTGTCGTCGTGTTGAAACGCATAACCCATGTATTGGTTTTCCCAATAAACAACACTAACGTCATCCGCGTTCTTGGCTCATAACAGGAACAGCGAACAAGTGTGAGGCGTGACCCGTAATTTCCAGTGCGAAGGATGCATGTCGGTATTCCTATTTGTTTAAGCTGTTTAAACTCATAATAGTGTTCACGACAAAAAGGCTAGAAATGACAATCGGATTTTTAACCCAAAACCTTTAGTGCGTGTTTTATCATCTTACCATTTATAATAGTTAGCAAAGAAAAATTCGATCGTTGTTTTGAATGATATTTTCGAGCTATCTTCTGAGGTTACTGGAATCTAATTATAAACGTGTACCAGGTCGATTGTGGTGAATATTTGTTTTCCATATAGGTTTATAATCAAGTCCTGAATGTGTGGAACAGGACACCTATCTGGGATGGTTGCACTGTTCAAGCCTTGGTAGTGACCACATAGATGTCAGTCTTCATCTCCCTCTTTCGGGCAATATGTGCAATGGCGACGTCCGTGAACTACTGGCCGTATGGATAACACCAAAATGAAGCATGTGCTCAAACTCGGCTTAGACATTTTTCAAATTCTCGAGAGCTAAGTAATGTGAACGACTGCTGGTTAAAGAGTAACGACTTTCCCAACTAAAAGTGAAGACTCCTTGCCTCGAAAACATTTGTGAACTGCACCAGTTGAAGCTATTAGGCCACCCAAGAGACTTACGGTTAATACGGATGAAAGTCCCTATGTACATTCATAAGGTTTTTTTCATAACTCTTGTAAAATGGGTTCTGGTAATTGCAGCCGAATGTTCCAAAGGAGACTAGATGGCCTCTTGGAGTCCAGCTGTAACCTATGGAACAGTAGTCAAGGACGCATTTTGTCGGACTGCTGTGTTACTCCAACAATTGTTTGTGTGGCAGATTCATAACAACCGGTTGCTAAGCTTAGTGAGATATCGCTATCATGGTTCAGCATATCTGGGAGGAGAATGTGGCATAAGCTGAATAAACTAATACGCAGCAGTTGTTAAACGTCCGTTTCTAATTTCTATCTCTAATCCAGTGAGCCAGAAATCTGGATGAGGATCCCCAAAATCAGGGTCTGGTAATGCGAGTGACCATAAGGAAGAGGAAAACGACTAACTAAATTCCTTAATATCCATGACGATTAAACGAGTTCCGACGGGATATAGTGTTAAAGACATACTTATACATTGTGTGCACTCAAATATACACTACAATCTTCGTTTTAAACAGAATCACCGGTTTGTAGGGTCAAGCGAATCGATACCACCGTTTGAGAAAAACGGGCTAAGTAGATGAGGGGAGTATTTTCGATACTCAAAGTCGACATGAGTGAGTGATATAGAACGGCGGAAGGATGAGCGAGAGCGCGGCTCAAGTCGCAGGCTCGAGTACGCAGGGTACTCGTCACTATCCTCATTCGTTCAACCAAATGTTTAAGCACATACAAAGGTTTACAACGAAAATGGTACAAATGACAGTCGGAATTCTAAATTAGTCAAAAATACATAAATAGGGTCGTTATAACACCTAGAATTCATGGTAACTATCGAATCAAGCCTATCCTAGTTGTAACACTGCTTAACCAGAGAACATTCTACATCAATTTAACGGCTCAATCTATTTACCCAAACTTTATTTGGAGAACGCTTTCTACAGATTCCACTTGACGAGACTTCTAGTGCTTTGACAACCGTCAACACTTCTGTCTGATTGTTTGGGTATAGTTTTCTGCCTCTTGTTCTATTCGTACCACCTGGTATATTTCAAGACGTTATGAACATCATTACTGCCAATCTATCAGGATGATATTATGTGCGTCAACCTACTTATGATGAATGATGGTATGATCCACTTGAGCGTTCTTATTCTTCAAACGTTGCTATTAGTTCTTTTAAACTCACTTGTGGTACAGTTAAGTTATTTTACTCAATTTGTCTAGTTGAGAAGAGTGGCTGTCACTTTGATCCTGATCGCTCTTCACTTTTATCCGGTGCATCATTTGCGTATACTTTTGATGAATTTCTTTTTTTAATGAGTTCTCTTTAATACCATCCTAGATTTATTCCTATTTTCACTGATAAATTACGACTTTTATCTGATTCTCAAAATAATTTGGTTTGGACAGACCTACGTGAAAAGTCTGCGAACATTTCTAATTTTCTGGTCCACTGTCACGTGCTTTTTCTTCAAAGTTATCATCAACACTGATTACGGCTGAGTCACCAACGGGTGTTAGACCGCTGTCAAAGCGAGAGGATCCCGTACTTAGTTGTTTATCTACACGCATCAGTTCGGCAGAGTGTGGATAAGCGCAAGAGCAGAACGCATTAGCTTTTTACTGCGTGATCACCAATATTCACACATATTTGATCAGTGCTCATTTTACTATAGTCACTGACCATGAAGCCCTCCAGTTCATTTGTTATTCTAGCAAATCTCTCGCTAGGTCTTCTGCAGCAATATTTCAGCGGTGGAAGTGTGTTTTGGCTGCGTACTCTGACTACATCCGGTCTCGCGGTACAAATTTCATTCCCCGTGCTGACTATCTATCTCGATATGCTGATTCCGGATAGGGTGACGAGTCAGAATGTTTACTGAGTTACTCACTACTAGTTCTTTGATAAGATGTGATTGGTGACACTTGGAAATACTGCCAGGCAATTTTGTCCTTATTACGTGGTGGTCGGAACTGCGGTGTCCGGAAAAGATTTCTTGAATTCTACAGACATCTAGATGAATTGTGTGTTACTCCTGACATATTGTAGCGCCTTGCTGATGTAATCTTTATTCCGCTGATTATATTCCGTTATACTAGGAGGTTAACACTCTGGTCATTTGAGAATCAAAAAGATGGGACCATTGGCCCTTCCGACTTGTTGCTGACCAGAAATGGATTTTGTTCCATGTGATATTTCTAAAAGTTGTGTTCATTATGTACGTATCAAGCAATCGGAATTTAATTAGCGTAGCTCTTAGCGGACGGTCTGTCAGTTTTGGTTAATTGCATAAGTAATTACGATGTACGCAATTCAGATTACACTAACATTTCTTTAACTCATCCACCGTGTTAATGTTACTATGACGAAGCAAGCTGTGGGTTTGTGCTAAGCACATCCACGATTACCTCTACTTACTTCAGACTACTACATCGGACTACCAAAAAAGACAATAGGGCCGGAAACTTGTTCGGCCTGACAAGGAAAACTTGCTGATTGCTGCGGTCAACTGTTGCATAAATATGCTTTGAGTAGTATTGACCCGTATTAGCGTTTGCTCCAGAGTTTATTACCAGCGGCATTTCGAACCATGGTCAGTCGGGAATAAGTGTCACGCGTTTTGGTCACTGAAAATAGCACTCATTTCACTGTACATAAGTGTGAAGACAGGCCGAAAAAGTGGGTTTTCAACATCTGCTAATTGCACCGGCAAACCCTTAATCCAAAAACGAGAGTGAATAAAATGTACTTGTTCTGGTAGGTGGGTCAGGTCTGTAAAGGGATTGGATTGGACGAAGGCATCGATACGAAGTCA